>OU015468.1:24464350-24617477 GCA_907164805.1 Brachyptera putata | reverse complement strand
AGTTAATATTTTATTGTTATATATTGTTTGTTTTTTTAATTGTTGAAATATAGTTGTTAATTTGATGATAATTTCATGAATAGACGAGATGAGGATGAAATGGATGAAATTTGATTGTGAACTTTTGGTAAATGGATAAGAAATCAATAATTCTAATTTTCTTGGTAGCTATACCGATATATATCTCTCGAAACAATAATTTAGATGATTTATATATTTTTTGTAGTTTAATCAGATATATGATGAATTACAAAATATATTCTCAGTGAATTTGTATTTATTTCCATCAGATTAAGCTCGATCTCTTTATACTCTTCAATTGGGTTGAGTTATTTCTGTTATAGGTTTGTTTAATACTTATTTGTTAAAGAATACAGTAGTATATACCTCTAGGCCTACTACTATAAATGTACCAACATCCAAGAATAAAAATAACAGTACAAAATGAGTTATAATTGTGATGGTCCTGTGATGATCGTTATTTATTTCTATAACTTCGAGTTTGTGCACATCTATCCAATTAGACCTATACATTTATCAATCTTTCACCTTTTTAATTATATATTGTATAACGCCAAGTGAGATTAGGGGACAGTTGCATCAAAATATATAGCCCTATATATATATTAAATATCTATATCTATATATATATATATATATATATATATATATATCTCTCTCTCTCTCTCTATATATATATATATATATATATATATATATATATATATATATATATATATATATATATATATATATATATATATATAATTTATGTATACAGGCCTACATTATGTATGTCTTATATATGTCTATACTCTCAGCTTACTCCTTCTCGTCATATATAAAAATATTGTATTTCGCATGAACAAGTTCGGTGATGAATATGCAAGTTGTTTGATACCAGAGTTATTATAGTTGATATTAATAATTTCCCATACTTCACGATTAGTCTAGACATGTGTATAGGTTAGGTTATCCTTGCTCTTGAGTTATGATGTAAACTTTCTTAGACCCAAAACAGATCCAGAGTGTTCGAAAACCATGAGGATGATCTCATCAATATATTGCGATCAACAATTCAAATTCACATAATATACTTCCAAGTTTCAACTTGTTATAGAACCAATTACGGGATCATGGACTATATGAAGAATGATCTCAATTTTTTTCACTTATTTGTGGAATATATATCGAAAACTATAAGTCTTCGAAAATCGATATATTTATCCAGCATGGCCTACTACATTATATATCACCATCTGTCCTTTAGAACGAATAGTTTACATACTCAAAAAATGACCGTAATCATAAAATGAAAACTAATAAAATAAAATACAAGAGTTCTGATTGTATAAACCCGGAATTGAATTGCAATAACTTTTATAACCAAAATAATCTATGCTTGTTTTCGAACAATTAAGGTTCAGTCTTTCCTGTAAAAACTTTCTGTATACTGCGTGCATGTATATAATGTCTAGCTGCCTAAAACACGTATATATATAAATACAGAATCTGCAGCTGCCAGCTTGTTTTACCTAACTAGATTACCGAAGTGGGCATATTGGGGGACTATTTCATTCAACGCTGAACACTCCACTGAATAGCAAATGTTGGGCACAAACTTATGCATGTAGAAGAAATCCTTCCGAAATATGATTTCCATTTCGTGTGCGTCAACTATTCTTTGAATACGAAGATAACACAAGGGGACTTTTAACCATTACTAAAAGGTGCAATTAACTGCTCACTTAAACCTCATCAATTCTAGAAAGGATCTAACTTTATGAGAGGCATAAAGAATTAGTTAAAATAACTTGGCAAAGCGCACCCTTTGTAAGTTATACCTACCTATAGGCCTATATATATATATTACAGTGATTATAAAGCATCCCAATTCATGCATGAGTATGGTCTGAATTTATATAACGACGTATCCATGAGGAATAATATCTATAATGCAACCCTACGGCTAACGAATAATAAGAAACCTTAACTTATTTATGCAATATCAAATACCGATGCGTTCTCATTAAATTTACATTATGCTTTCATAATACTTTGTTGAGTCTTGATTTCATGATATATAATATATTCTAGATCAATGCTAATATTTAGATATATCAATTCATATAGAAAAAGGTATATTACATATAACCATTTACGTATATGTCTACATACGTATATTGTTCACACTGAGGGCCATACCCTTATATAACTATACATATACATATTTTGTGCGTTAAATACAGTTAGTAGTTGTGTAGATTAATTGGTATGCATATGTAGGCATGTGTATAAAGCACATGTACATCATGTAATTTACACATAACTATAATGTTAACAAAGTTTCTTCAACACAGAATTGATTGTTTCAGTTTGACGTTATAAATGAGCATTATAGCAGGCTTTACCCGTGTGTGAATCAACATAGGTTTATCATAGTCAGTGACATGCTACCTATAGCTCGGGTTTAATACTTGTACAGACTATCAGACTGTCATAGGCCTAATAATAATATAGCTTTCATCACAAGTTCTGAACGGTTATAGAATTATATTCATACATTTGAAATCTATAGTCATTAAATCATTTAAATGTATATTGAATGCCAAGATTGACCCGATAGAATGATGCCCGATAGAAATGCCCGATAGATTATTAGAAAGAAACGATGCCTGCCCGATAGATTATTATACATAGGCCTACATACATTGTGCACATATATGCCCACATTATTTCATTGTGCTCTTTTCCAAGAGCATGCCCACTATTTTGTCAATGGAATAATATATATATATATACATATATATATATATATATATCCGTTGAGAACCTGGAAAGATCTAGGAGATAAGTGCATTTAGCAGGACCGATCTCGCTGTCTTGTACTGGGTCGTCAAATGAAAAAGCGATGTGTAGAAATTTGATTATCATATTTTTGTATCCGTGTATTGAACCAGCAGAAATGTATATCATTCATATAGACTATACTATCATCCACTAATTTTCTAAATCATGCAGACTACACGTGGAATTTTTTTGGAGATGAAAATAAATCTCAAATACTTCATCAAATCATATTCATATTTTTCATTCAGACAACTAATATTTTTAAGAGAAACGTGATAGATTTCAGAGAGCTGAGTCCGATTGTGCAAACTTAGACCCATCAAGCTGTACTGAATCAAACTTATCTTCTTCTGCTCCTCATACAGTCTTGTTCGAAACCAAATACCTCATTATAGGCCCTATAACCTACTGTTGTTCAACACTATCTAGACAACGATATTTTGACGAAGTAACTTATTTCTAAATGTGAACACCATTTATAAAGTTTTCCTTGAAGATATTGAATATTAAACATAGGCTAAACAAAAACAACAACTGTTGCTACCTTGCTATCACGATCACTCATAACATCGTGTGAAACATCCTAAAAGGTCAAAGGTTACAAAAGGAATGCACCTTTCCGAAAAACAGCAGCTCCAAACTATCATATTTCATTACTCTACAAAAATTAATAGTCATCTCGATTCAATTTGATTTCCAAGACAGCTCTGACATGTGTAGATCTCAACAAAACGCAGTATCTGATCTTCTGATTGATTCCCGTGTTTCAGTTGGTATCAGCGGGGAGTTCTCCAGCGCGCTCGTCAGCGGTCGTATCAGCGGTATCAGCCGGCCATACCATCAGCACGACGGCGGTAACGAGTAGCGTACCTTTAGGGGCTCGTTCGGGTAGCCCCAGTTCGGCTAGCTCCGGGCCGCCCCAGCAAGGACTGCGATGTTGTGACACGGGACGACCCCTGTTCACTGACCCTCTTACGGGCCAGAGCGTGTGTTCCTGCCAGTATGACATCCTGAGCTACCAGAGGCTGGCTAGCGGGGTGGGGGCGGGGGGCATACCGGCCCTGTCCATGTACAGCACGCCTTACTCCGCTGAGGGGATGGCTGCCTACTTCCCGGCGTTAGGGGCGGATCAGGCACCTTTCTATACCTCGTCGGTGAGTGGAATTTATTGAAATATGTGTGATGAGATTTCGAGATCCGATCAACTATCGACTTATTGTATATATTCGTTGAACCCTAGAACTGGATTTTAACGAATGGTGACGATATTCACTATCCCACTTTTAGAGAAAACTTTAAATCAGTATCTCAAATTCAGAAATTATGATCAATCTATTTGTCCTCCAGGACCGGGCTCTTTTCTGAGTCGTGACGTGGACATTACTCGATTTTGTTTATGTTTCTATACAGAATCGGTAATGTCTACGTCAAGACTCATGGTTTCTGGAGGACAAGTTTTTCAATTTTTCGATTTTTTTTAATTTGTCAATTTTTTAATAATTTCACATGTTTTCAAAATTTTCAAATTAACAAATTTTTTCAAAATTTTTAATTTTACAAATTTTTCAATTTTTTAAAAAATTTCAATTTTTCAATTTTTTCATTTTTTTGCAAATTTTTCAATTTCTGAAATTGAGATGATGATTTTTAGTTTTATCTAAAATTGAGGGAATTAATGTCGTCATTATTAATTGAAATCTAGTTTCAGGGTTGTGACGTCCTTTAATAGAAAATATCGTCAGAATGGTAACCATACGGTTTAATGCACATTTCCTCAATTACTGGTTATCTAGATCTAGAATTGAATATAATTAAATATATTTAAATTTAATTAATGTATTTTGGAGATGGTCATAGCAGTACATACTATTCACTAACCATTGACACTAGGGTTTTTGAAGGTGTTAACTTTGGGCGAGATTTTTTATTCCTGAATAATTGAATAATTATAAATCAACAGTTCTCGACACGCCCAGCCAGACAATTACACCATGAATGTCATTACTATTTTATGCAGCTTATACGGGTTTTATATTATATTGTCTAGTGTGTGTGTGTATACATATATATATATATATATATATATATATATATATATATATATATATATATATATATATATATATATATATATATATATATATATATATATATATATATATATATATATATATATATATATATATATATATATTTGGATGGTTGGTTGGTTTATTCGTCATGGTTTAGTATACTTGGTGCTAAAATAATATATAATAATGAATTGTTCGCTCACATAATTCACATAATATGTATTGTAACATTTGTGAGGTATGTTAACTATTCATAAATACATTTTTATGTTGTATGTTCGCAAATATCTACAAAAATCTTCCACGTTATACGCAACTTTTTCATTTTTTTTTTCATTATTGAAAGTCTGCATCTTTTTGAACGTACAATTTTTTCAACGACATTTCGCAACAGCTTACCCCGATTGATATTCCCAAAAACATGAGTTATGCTAATTACATCTATATACCGTTTCAACAATCTCCATAACGACCAACCCCATCAGCCTTGTAGTACATTTGGGGTACGAATAAACGGTGAATTTAACACTCATCTATGCGGGACTCGAATCTTGAACTCGACTTGGTTATCTGAACCGTTTGTAAACTTCTCTCACCAATGTATTTTCTGTAAACAAATTCACATGTCATGCGTTCAATACAACAAGGGCGACTAATCCTTACTCCAAACATTCACCAAGTCAGTACCCTCGTATTATTATAATACACAAATACAGTGAATGGAGAACTTTTGAAATATTATGATGGCTTGGAATTTTTCTATTTCCCGTCCGTCTCTCATATATTTCCACCGTTGTCACTCTTCTATGACAGCGTTTGTTCCTCTCACTTCGCCTAGA
Source organism: Brachyptera putata (assembly GCA_907164805.1). Lineage (NCBI taxonomy): Eukaryota > Metazoa > Arthropoda > Insecta > Plecoptera > Taeniopterygidae > Brachyptera > Brachyptera putata. The sequence goes on along the minus strand of OU015468.1, from coordinate 24,611,716 downwards.
TGTAACCAACTTAAAACGTGACCAAACATCAACTTACAATAATTATTCATTTAACAGTAGCTTTCATAGATGTGTACCAACATTCAAAACCATGACACGGAGCTTTTTCTTTTTTCAATCCAATACTAAATGAGTAAATTGTTCCTACGTTCCTAACTTGTTAAAGTGATGTGGATTTTTATTTTGAGTTGTGTGGCTGTCATCAGTTAGTTCCTATACTAGCTGGTAGTTAGTCTTATACACAGAAGCCGGACGAAATCGTGACCAATCATTTGATAGACAACCACAATTCAGACAAAACATCGTCTCCAAGTCTTTGGTTCAATAGAACGATAATGAGGCATATAACTAGCCCTTTATGTTTCTCTATTATAGAAGTTGATCGACGCTGTCTAAAGAGACATCAAATGGCGCCTTGAAACATCTCTCTCTCTCTCTTCTTCTCTCTCTCTCTCTCTCTCTCTCTATCTCACTCCCGCAACACACATATACACATGCTGGAACTGCACTTCGAATAGACACTGCAATTTCTTGCAATGACTTAACATAACCCATCCTTTGTTGAAAGTAACTGCCAATATCGGTTTGAATAATAATAATTGATTTTAAAGAATGCTGTCAATACTGTATTCTTTGGTTAGTTAGCTATTGTTTGAGTTAGAATTTGACTTTCACAATAATTGGTACAGCGCAACAAATGGCTTGTAGTTCCATGTGGCAGTGATTTGGTCATGGAAGCTGTGGTCGATATTTATTCTCACCGCGATTAATTGTCACGAATATTGGTACTTAGTTCGTTGGGAATTGTCCTATAATTACTTCATTAAATTTGATAAATTCAATCTTTTGATTAAAATTCAGTGAATTCAAGGCATTTTACTACATACATAAATATAGAAAACAGAGATTATAATATGGTTACTTTTCAACTTATAATACAGTCATCTTCATCTTGATTTAAAGGATACGGTTGTTCAGCACAATGGTCAATGTGAAATTAAAAAAATAAAAACCAGCCTTGGGGTGAAAATTTGAGAAATGCTCGATTTTGTGTTTATTGAACTGGAGAGAACTCAATGAGTTATGGAGTGAAAATTTCACTACGATATCTCTAAAACTGAAGGAGTCAGTCAGGATTGGATTTTATCTGTTTTTATTCTGATTCTGATTATAATTGTTTGATAATATATGTATTTATATAGTTGTTTTCATTTTTTATTGTTTTGATATTACAGACCTCTCTGGTCTGAATTAGATATACTAAACTGACACGGAGCTTGTATAAAAGAAAAGACACATAGCTGCACAATATAACAAATAATGTGACATTTACACATTTTTCTCTATTATTGCTTGTTATCGAGGATTTTGCTTTTCACCCTAAGACTGATTTTCAGCTCTTTTTGCATCACATGGGTGATCTATGTGTGTTTATACTCTTGTTGGACCGATTTGATCGATTTATAAGTGCTGATAAATATAGCTCTTTCTCTGTTCACAATAAAATTGAATATGACAAGACATTATTTGCCTCGAATCTATTTCTTATATGATTTCAAGAAAGCAAACAATTTGATTGAAAATAAACTGATAATGAGGAATACAAAATTTTTTAATCACACTCGATTCTCAAAGAGCAGAATCAAAATGATTCTATTATGAAATGGCATAATTATAATGCTTTTTGTAAAAACCTCGTCATATATAAAGCTTTATTTGGTTTCTGTTGATTTTGAGAACCGTTATTACTATCGGGTTTTTTAAATTTGACTTTTCACCGAAGTCCAATCTTCAATTCACATCGCACTTTGAAAATCTTTGCAAACTTTCAGTTGATATTTCGTAAGTGTTGTTCTGTAAGGTTTCATGTAATGACTAATGTCATGATTACATTGGGTACATTACTATAACACTTTACAAGCATGAGGTCCATATAACGTTGAGATTCGTGCTGAAGAAATTCATCTTCAATTGTTTCATAAGTTATGATCACGGATCACTGTGAAGTGTGATTGAATGAAGAGTATATCAAGATAATTTCATACTCTTCAATTAATATCACATTCTATACTTGTGAATTCAATCAGTTATAAGATAAACCATCAATGAATTTCATCACATTCTTGGTATTCATTGACGTATTATCTTGAAATTAATATAATTCACAAATATAGAATGTCATTCTGATTAAATATCATAAAATTATCTACTCTTTATTCAGTTACACTGGTGACAGTGAATAAAGAAAAAAATTAGAAAGTTGAATTTCTCTGGCACCGTGCATGTGCATCGCCTTTTGTCCTCATGTAATATAAGTATTGCGACTTCAGATAGGTTATGACCTGAATTTAACCTCCTCATCGATTTCTGGTTCGACTTTTGTTATGCATTGTGTTGGCTTCTCCACAGCTGCCCTCCATGCAAGAACGGCATACACTGATCACTCGTTCATTCATACAAAAATGATATTTATTAATTAAAAATATCTACGAGTTGTACTCTGTACAGACCGGTAGAGGTTTTTTTTTCTCTCTGATTTCCAAGTTCTTTTACAAATATTTATTTCTACGTTTTATTCCACTTTACTCATGCTCTCTTCTCTCATGCTATTACAGTGAATGTGATAAATGTATTATTCACTCAGGTGTGAACAAATACACGAATCTGATTGTGATGGAATGATGTTTCAGCGAATGGATTTATAAATCTTTATTATTAAATGACATCTCTGTCCTGAAACTAGATTTTGATAAATAATGACAACAATTTCTTCTCTAATATTATAGAAAACCAGAGATGACAACTCCATTTCAGATTTTTTATCATATTTAAAATTTTTCTTTTTTTCATTACCGATTCTGTAATAATCGAGTAATAATCGAGTAATATCGAGTAATATCGAGTAATCGACATAATCGAGTGATGTTCACGTGAAGACTCATAAAATGGGCTGGCACCTGGAGGATAAATAAATAAATTGGAATTTCTGAAATTGAGATGATGATGTTGAGTTTTCTATGAAATTACGGAAATAAATATCGTACCTATTTGTTAGAAACTAGTTTTAGGATTGTGATGCCCTTTAAGCGTCGTCTGATTATTAAATGTATTACAATTATTCACAAATAATTATACAGATTTGATGTTTATACTAGAACAATTATGTAGACATGTTCTATAGACTGACACATATTTTTTCTCAAAGTGCTACAAGGTCAAAGTGCAGAGATTTTTTCTTTCAAATGAAATATCAACTGTAAATCAACATGTAGATCAGACTAATAAATTACAAATATTAATCGAAAGATTGCCTGTAAAACTGTTTTCAGTCGCGCCTTATTTACTGACTTTATATATAATTGATACTTGTACAGTTGTATAAACATGTCTTTATCAAATATAACATACTTTACTAATGATATATCGTTAAATCTCAATGTGTGTGTGGTCTTTTAATCGACAACGACGCGTATTTGCTGAATTCTGGCCACGGGTCACAAAGCTTCCTTGATCTTCATCGAGCCTCCTAACTTCACTTTTCAATCAAACTTTTAATATACACTAAACGTCAATCATTTCATTGCTTCACATTCACTAGCATGGTCCACATTACACTCTCAATGGTTTGCGTTTCAATTTATTGTGTTCCTTTAATTTCATCCCTTTGAAGTTTGAACGAATGGCATCTGTGAAAGTGAGAACATTGAGTGAGTTTATCAGAACAAAACAACATGTCTTCACCTTCCTTTTGATCCATCGTTCTGCAAACTCAGAGAATATTTGAACCAATAATGATTTGAGTCAGTTTAAGTATATGAATGGATGGATGGATGAATAAATAAATATGTGTATATATAAATAGCCCTATATATATTTTTTGAGCCACCATGTTTTTGTTTCAAAGAAAGGCAAATTACCGAAAATTGACTTATCATCTTCCTCCGGCCCTCAAAGTCTACGCCAGAACACATATATATATATATATATATATATATATATATATATATATATGTATATATATATATATATATATATATATATATATATATATATATATATATATATATATATATATATATATATATATACATATATACAGCATTAAATACAGCAGTTAGCTCTCTCTACACATATCTATATAAAATGATGTAAACAAAAATGATGATAATAATAATAATGGGAATGATAATCACAATAATAATCGTACTACTTCTGGTTGTTTGAATGTGCATCTTGTCACGTGACGGTCAGGATGACAAGATGACGTATCGTTTATATGTCAGGCTGGACCACCAACAGAATCATGATGACGCCAATTCAAAGTTCAACTCATTCTTATCGCAGACTAATTATGTCTCACAGCAATTAATGAAAAAAAGGAGCTAACGAATATTTCATTATTTATCTTCAAACTTTTTGATGGATCATTGCCAAATGAGATTGAATTTTGCATAAGACCCTATATTTATATTTGAACATATATATATATATATATATATATATATATATATATATATATATATATATATATATATCATATATATATTATATTATATATATATATATATATATATATATATATATATATATATATATATATATATATATATATATATATATATATAATTTAAAAGCCATTTCAATGACATGATATTAAATATCATTGCAATATTCTCATGATGTGTCAATTGTAGAAAAAGATAGAAAAATTGGATTAAACCTTCGATTTTTCATATTGGCAATTAATTTTTCTTATATTTATTGCCATTTTTGTTACTCAACCGACTGCGTGTCTTGTGCTAGACGCTGGATGGAATTAATACTCAAGCAATATCTGCCCAACACTTAATTATAATAAACACTGCTTCCCACTTCTCAGATAATTACAGTTATTAATTGTTACTGGTGTTACTAATGTTCAACTAATGAGTTTAAAAATATAATTATACAATATTGGCTCTTTGATTAGCAGGCATATAGTAAGCTCAATTCATGATGCCTCATCCTGTTTTAATTACATATACATTTCTAAGTTGTGATTTCATGGAAGAAAATAATTCTGTCTTCATGCATATACTTTAAATGGTATCAGTCTTACATACATTAGAGAATATAGGAAGAGATTCATCATACAATACCATATGTAATGTAGTTTTAGGCTCGACGTTTCGATTGTTCGCCATTATATTTCTCATCAACAAGAAGTACTAAGTTATACATAGGCCTGAAAAGTAAGCCAGTAATGAGCTAGTAAAAGTAAGTAATAAGAAGGCGTAATATATAATGTGGGATTGTTACACATAACCTGAAAGAACGATAACAAAGTTTATTCTACAAATAATATTAGGATTCGAGTCTAAATGTGGTGTTACTATACAGAGGCCTCAACCACCCAAATATAATTGATGAGAATTTTTCATCAAACTCCATGATCAGTATTTGTTTAGAACATATTCTCTCCCTCCTCCTGTCATCCATTCTTTCTCTCCTCCTGCCTTCCATTTTTTCTCTTGTTTGTTTCTCTCCTTTCTTTTCTACTATAGGACGTATATATGTTTACTATCAGTAAAAGATGTACTAAAACGTGTGAATATATGGAGGTATTACTTAATTAGATGAGAAGTCATCCCACATTATTCGCTCTTGTTATTTAACTTGATTTACTTTGCCGAGGAAAACGCTATAGGCATACTACCTCAGACACAACATCCTTGAGGTCTTCACACCAGAAAGATAAGTTCACTGTAATGTGATACTGTTTGTCAAGGTTTAATGATAAGTTACATAACAACGGTGTTGCTTCTTGTTGCTTGCAGGCCGCCGGTTTGGAGCTGAAAGAGAACCTGGCTGCCGGAGCCGCATCGTGGCCCTACCCCTCCGTGTACCACCCTTACGACGCTGCCTTCGCCGGCTACCCCTTCAACGGGTGAGTTGCACACTTCTATCAGACCAACCCATTAGCAGACTGTTAAATAATAAACGAAGTGTAAGCGATGCTTTTGGTCGACTCTCGCCACGGTTTATAGACCTTGGTTTAGCGACGTCGTATGGTATACAGGACCCTTACCGCGACTGCCACATAAGATAACATCCTAGGCCTGGCTAGCCCTAAGAGACTAAGGGCCTTGATTGGATAAAGTTCTCCAAGAGAACTTAAATACCATAGCAATACAAGATAATAACAAAGTCAAGGTCTCTTAGAACGCAGAAATGTGACATATTTTCAGCCCGCCTCAAAAGCAGTGCTTAGGATTTTGTGCTAACAACAATGGAAATACACTAATACCAGACATGTTGCCATGGTACTAGGCTGTACTAGTGAATAGGAACCAATGAAAGTCCTAGCCTCTTGGAGCTAGCTAGGCCTAGGACGTTATTTTAAATGGCAATCGCGGTACGGGTCCAGGATCATAGCTATCGTATCGATAGATAGGCAACAGCGTTCCAGAGATCTAAAAACCAACAATATACTAAAAACCACAAATGTGTTGTTACCGCGGTACAAATACGCTATTTCATTACTTATAGCAACACGCATTCAACTTATGGTTGAAGTTATATCTTCGATAACGTTTCCATGCATACAAATTAAATACAGAAAGGCAAACATACGTGTGCACGTCATTTTTCTCTGAGCTTTCGTTCGGAAAATACAAATCGGAAAATAGCGGTACAAGAAAACGTCGAAGATCAGAGTGATCAGATTAACAATATGATTTGTACCACGCTAAACTTGGAAGGTCCAGCAGTTTAGCCTCATGTTGCCTTGCTCTGGAGAGTCTGCGTTAGGAATAAGCATGAGTTGCGTATTCATGAGATATAGTCCTAGGTTGTATGGTGCATTGACTAAAGAAATACTTAATACGTCCCATGTAAGTTACTTTACGAGATTCAGAACCCTTTCATTATTACCTGAAGTTATGTCAAACATTCCTAGAGCGCTGCTAGCAGTCAAGTTGTGGACTGCGCGGGCAACCCAGGCAAATATCCGTCCTACCGTCGACTGAAGCACGATCACCGGAATGATTTTCAGCACTCTTAGCGGTGATTGACGGTACTACAGGGTAAGGGGTGTGGGGAGGGTATAGAGATAAAGGAGTGGGGATGAATCTTAATTTAACAATGCGTGAACTGTCTTCGTATCTCTTTAGTCTATGTGTGGTGTATACCGACGTCGTTTGGTGTACATCGACGTCGCATAGCGTACATCGACGTCGTATAGCGTACAGAGACGTCGCATAGCGTACATCGACGTCGTTTGGTGTACATCGACGTCGTATAGCGTACAGAGACGTCGTATAGCGTACAGCGACGTCGTATAGCGTACAGCGACGTCGTATAGCGTACAGCGACGTCGATATGGTCTCTATGTGGCGGCTCGCCTCGGAAACCTAACGCAAGCGGCTTAGCCGTGAGATTAAGGAGATAAATGTTAAAACATGGCTTCTCCAGATTTAGTCCGGTTACAGAACTAGATGTTATTATAGGCTTTACATAATGAGATCTTTGACAAAGGTCAAGCGATTTGTAACGTGATTAAAAAATTTATTAAAAACTTGTTATATATAATGGAGTGAAAAACATTTCTTGGTAATTTAATACTCATTTTGATGGACATGACTGGAACTATTTGTGATGTTTACATGACTATTATTATGAATGTTTTCTTGCCTCGATTTAATTTAATTTATAATTATTATCTAATTATAATTTATATTAGACTCATATACTTTATTACATTGAAAAAGTTTATCTTGTTATGATATTCTATCTTAGTCTGCCTTCCAAGTTCCATACACACACTCATGCATATAGGCTATTGTAACACCCTATAGGCTCTTTGTTATAAACCTAGATTAGTCCGTGACTGCTAAGTGCACAGGATAACAATCAATAAGTTATAAAATACATGAACAATTACGATAAATATAATTAAATAACTGAATATTGAAATGATAATTGAATTGGAACAAAAAATGGAAATAATTAATGATAACATCCAAAAATTAGGATACTATTAATAATTGATAGAATAAAATGGAGCTGAACGTTGATGGTTGGTAGTTACTTGTACAGATAGTTTCTGAATATTTGAATATTGAATATTCGATCATCTTTTTAGTCTGCCTTCCCAGTTCCATACATCACTTATGCATTTAACAACCTATACGTTCTAATTCGAGACTATTTCACCTCCAGTGTCACCCAGGTGTGCTTAACTGAAGGGAAAACTCCTTTTGCCCGGAAATTTTAATCCATGTATTTTGGACCAGGCCCGTTTTCTGCGTCATGACGTAGACATTACTCAATTCTGTTCATGTTTCCATACAGAATCGGTGTTACTTTACGGCTCATGGTTTCCGGAGATCTAAAAAATCCATTTCAATTCATGAATTGGATACGATAATTTCTAGTTTACTCATAAATAAGGAAAATTAATACCGTCGTTATTCCTCAAAATCACGTTTCAGAGCTGTGACATTCTTAAAAGGAAGGAAAAATAATTTCAACTGCTATCAAAATATCGCTCTTACCAACCAACAGAATCACTATCAAATGAACTACTCCTATAGTGTTAATATCAACACACAGAGAGATGTGTTTGTCCCTCGATAAGATGGCGGACACGAGGTGCCAAGCGTGTAGTGAGGATCAGGGGGGGAGGGGGGCAGGTGAAGAACTTTTCCCGACAGATAAAAGCTGGGTGGGGTGGGGGGGGGACGACTGGGGGAGAAAGAAGAAAAGAGACCGACCGCGGCTCGGTCCGGTTATAATAACCCTAAAGCCGCGTGTATTTTCTGTCCATCGGATCGTGGTACAAGACAAGATGGCGGTCGTGAAACTGAGATGACCTGATCGTACACCCACTAGACTTCTCTCTCTTTCTTTCCCAGAGACAAGAGTCGTGTCGTCTTCTCTAGAGATAGAGGAACAGCGTTTCAGAACAGGGGGCTACAAACTATATCATCACTAATCCGGCACGCCATTGTTTGTTTGGCTACATTGTAAAACATACAAAAGAATAATAAGATGTTTTTATTGAACGACCAATTAAGAAACACAATAACTGATATACATATGAAATTGAACATTTCAACTTTTTTTATATTGGGTTTAACGACGCACTGTTATGATAACTGAGATCTAATGGCGTCGGATGGATGATTAATGAGATGATGGGACGATGAGAAGGTTCTTGGGTAATGGGAAGGAAGCGTTTTATAAATAAAATCAGATTTATCCTAAACATTTACAATAAGTGACATACATAGGTAATTCACCTAATGAAATTAACCATAATGATTAATAAGATGTATGTAGCTCCCCACAATATGGTATTGTATTACTGTTGACCCTTGGGACTCGGTAGATGAATCAGTATGGCCCTTGAGGTAAAAGGTTTGGAGACCCCTGTCTTAGAACAATCGTCTGAAATCTCGCCAGCTTCCTTCGGGCGGAACTACGTCAAAGACGGTCTGTGTTTCTTTCGACTTGTATTGAACGAGTATTTATTGTTGATGCTTTGTTTGTGTTGGTTATATGGGAATCATCGTCTTCTCTTACATCGCATCTTTATTACACCACTTAGACACAGAACCTACTATTAAGTACAACTCATCTCTTCGGAACAATGTACGGGAGATTCTTGGAGAGATAAGGAATATTGTTATTATTATTATCATTATTGTCGAATCACAAAGACTTTATTGAATGAAAATAGAATAGTGGATTGGTTTTCTTGAAATACTGATGCATATTGCATGAGAGGACTTATGGATATTATGTTGTTTCGGCGGATTTGTGGAAAATATAACCGACAGTTTTCCACGGGGTCAGTAAAATGTGGAAAATGTAACCGACAGTTTTCCACGGGGTCAGTAAAGTGTGGAAATGGCAATGCAGTTTCGCATCGTAGTGATAATTAGAGAAGCGTCCACTTAGCAATTGTAATGAATCATGGATAGATTTATAATACTTTTCGAACGATATAGAAATCAGCAAGATTCATTTCTTGTACTTTTAATATAAATTATAGTCTGGAACAAATCATTAACAACTCAAAATAATTGGAATTGGTGCAATCACTTTCTAATTTTTTTTGGTTTTTAATAACATCGAAACTTGATACAGTGTCATTGTTTCCCAATTGGGGATATGGATGAAAGGTAGGATCGTTCGAATGGGGCACCACAAGGGCGATGTCACCACCCAATTTTGATTATCCAAAAGCAATTAACTTCAACACCAGGACTGCGCTGTCTGTGACTATAATTTTCCGCCGCAGATAAAAGTCTTTCAGTTTCCAAAAGTCCGGAACACATTATCAGTAAAAACCGGACTGCATTTCAATTTTCCATATTCAAGATATTTTGTACAAAACATTAATTTACCAACAGCGAAATTATTCCTTAATCATGAAGGGTTAATCACCTTCCAACTCACATTTACCTCACTTCAGCGAACATCATATTCAAGTTTCATTTCACCTGAAATCTTTCTACATTTCCCTCATCCATCATATCAGAACACCTCAAGCACCATCTCATCATCTCTCTCTCTCTCTCTCTCTCTCTCTCTCTCTCTCTCATCATCTCTCTCTCTGTCTCTCTCTCCCTCTATCTCTCTGTCTTACCCCCTCTTTCTCTCTACCTCTAGCTCTCTCTCTCTCTACCTCTACCTCTCTCTCTCTACCTCTCTCTCTCTCTTCTCTCTCTCCCTCTCTCTCTCTGTCTTCCCCCTCTCTCTCTCTCTACCTCATCTCTCTCTCTCTACCTCTACCTCTCTCTCTCTCTCTCTCTCTCTCTCTCTCTCTCTCTCTCTCTCTCTCTCTCTCTCTCTCTCGTCTCGTTCTACATATTCTCGTGTGAGCGATGTAGCTAAGTAAAGAGCTCTTCTTGCTCGGCGAGAATAATTAGTTTTCAAAGCTGGGTACAAGCCATCAGCTTAGATCACGCGGTGGGAGAAGGTGGCAGACGATGTAAGGGGGGGGGGGGGGGGGGGAGGTGCCCGGGGGGATCACTCCACAACCGGCAAGATGGAAACACCTCAAATTGATGTTACACTAAAAGTGTGCGCTGAAACTTGGGAAGATATTTTTATGTAATAACTTTACTGTAGAGGGAAATATTTTTTTAATGGATAATTTATTTCATGTGGAATATGTATATCATATAGAGGGGTAATCAGTTAGTACAAAATGAAGATTTAATAAAGTTATTTGTTCACTTTCAAATCTTTATGTGGATGATCTATTATATTTCAAGTAATGTATGTAACTTGCCTAAACATGATATTTCTTCTCACGTCATGACACCAGAGTCAGAACTAAATATTAGTGGCTAAAATGACTAAAACCTAACCCAACCAGCTCTAGCCATATAACTACTCTGTGCCCTAACCAATTCGCCGTGATATCTACCCTCCTATCGGAAAACTCGAGCGGCCAGACAAAAACAATTCAATTCCGATAAAACTGTATCTTCTCTCATGTAATAATATTCACTTATAGATACTTGAGATTGCTTTAGTCCAATGCTTGTGTTTTAGTTTTACTCGACGCTTTAAATGAGAATAACTTGTTTACTATGCTTTAGTCCATAACTAATAATCTGTTCTTGTGATTATTTCTTGTGCATTCATAACATATAATTAAAAAAAAAAAACATCAACTTCTATTTATAGTTGTGCTTAGAGTTCATCACAACCCTGAAACTAGATTGTAATGAACGATGACATTAATTTCCTCAAATTTAAAGAAAACTAGAAATCATCAACTCAATTTCAGAAATAATAATTCATTTTTTGTCCACCATAGACCATGAGTCATGACGTATAGGCATCACCAATTCTGGATAGAAACATAAACAGAATCCAGTAATATCTACGTTACGACTCAGAACTCAAGACCGGGTCCTGGAGGACGAATAAATTAATCAATATTACTGAAATTAAAATGATGATTCCAGTTTTTCTATCAAATTAGTAAAATAAATATCGTCATAACTCGTTAAATTATCCAGTTTCAGCAGGGTTGTGATGTCCTTTAATAAAACGGCATAACGTCAAACAACCCAGTCCAACGTTTTGTTCCAATTTACCCAACTAGCTCCTAATTAAAACCACCTATATACAATTATACTTGGCTTGGCAACTGATGTGGCTATGTCACTACACCAGCCTATTTGATTATGGTCAACAGTTGGCCTAGCTACAGCCATTAGCAGCTACACATGTACACAAGCCAGAGTAGACTGGAAGCCAATTATGTGGCCAGAACAGACTCCTGAATGTGGTCCGGCAAGGGATGGGAATTATGACGTCATTATCAAACGGTACAGAGGGGAGGGGACATTTAAAAAACGCTTAGTACCAAGCTGCGTTTGCCGCAATACTGACCGGTGTGACCACTGCCACGGCACGCGGTCATCTCGCGTGCGTTGAGGGCAATGCGTCAAGTTTACACAGTTTTATGGGGTATTGTTATGACTGGGTAAACGCTGAATATGCGTTGTTGGATGAGCGAGATGTATATATGAAGTTTAATCGAAAACTATACACACCTTGATTCGTTTAAAGTATACTTCATTCGGTTAGTATCGAATCGAGGAAGCTGTGAATCTATCTCTGCAACTTTTTTGTTGGTACTTTTTTTTTCTATCTATTTGATGAATAAAAACATTCATTACATTATTTTGTACAAAACGGCTGACCCGACCGGATTGTATACAAATTCACGATAATGTGTATCGTTTATGTGTTCACATTAGGTGAGAATTTGAAGTTATCCTTTGGGCTATTTATTTTCAATTGAGGCACGCTTCAGCCACTGAAGTCACCGCTGGGAGTGGGTTCGAGTCCCGCATAAAGCATGGGTTTTTGTAAACGTCCTTCCACTTATCATCACTTCATAGTTTCATAATCACCAGCTCATTCGTACCCCCGTATAACCTAGCTGTTGGTGGGGTCGTTAAGCAGACAATAATCATCGTCAGTGGTTTTACAAACACATCAATACCATACACTATAAAATATCTCAAGAAGTAATCAGATGGTGTATCTAGGCCTAACGCGAGATGCATGTCTTGTGACCATTTTCAGTGTCAATTGAAGCATAAATAATCCCAATGGCTTTCCGGATGAACGTATTGTTGTGAAACTGCTGTACACCGTGCAGGAAAGTATCTTCCAAAATATTGGTGATCCATAATAAACATTCCAAACATTTCCACAAATAATCACCCTGGTGGTTATCACCCTGGTGGGAATTTTTTGCCCTATGGAGACTGGGGGCGCCTTCCAATAGTAACTAGCCTTAAAACTAGCCTAAAATGATAACCTTTCCGAAATCTTCATACTTACATCAATCAATACATTATTACTCTTAACATCGAAACTTGATACAAAATCATTGTTCCCAATTAAAGCTATGGCTGAAAATGGAATCTTCAGGACGGGGCACCACAAGGACGATTTTACCACCCAATTTTATTTATTTAAAACCAATTAACTTCAACACCAGGACTACAGTGTCTGTGAAGATAATTTTCCGCCACAGATAAATTCTTTTAGTTTCCAAAAGTCCAGAACACATTAGGAAAATGCACCCTTTCTCTGAAATATCCGGACATCACCAGTATTGGTATTGAGAGTAAACCAAACACACGAATGTTGATATCTTCCACTTCGAACCAAGTTTCTTAGAGCCGATTGTACCAACTGATGATTAAATATTAATTAGTTAGTCATTACTTAAGGTACAAAAATAATATACGTAACCAAGGGTGATAACAAGCTAATTTTCTAATTTTTGCTTAATTCACTAATCATCACTTGATACAACCAGCTCTTAGGCAATGTTCACTTCTTTCCATCAATCAATACAAAATACAAATGAAGAACCCCCTTGTGGGGCGTTGCCAAAGCTTGCCATTCACGGCCCGTATGTGTTGCAGCAGCACGGTCTATCGGATGTGTTCGGGCGGCACTAAACAGCTTAAACAGCTCGCTCCGATTAGCGCAGGCACCATGGCAACGCGCGCACAGCATAATGCGATCACAGCCGAGCGCAAAACGCACTGGGCTATGCATGCAGCATAATATTGTGTTATCAGTACACTACCATGCCAACATGACTGATTTTTTAATCCTCTTTCAGGATTTAGAGATGAGAATACAACCGTCAATGATATTTCGCTGACATTATTGTAACAGGGGGGTTGGGGGGGAAAGGGGGAAGGGGATATTTGAATATATGAAAACGCGATGAGATTTTTAAAACAAATAAAAATTCAATATAAAATAGCAACGTGTGCAAATCAGAGATGGGTTTTGAACAGGAATGGAAATGTTTCGAGTGTCGAAGCGAGAAATGTGCTGTACTTGGTAGCATGCTGAAGCTAAGTGACAGCTTTATTAATTCTATCGCTTCGTTTGGATCAAACAGAACGATAAAAAAAATCGGGAGTATGAAATAAAATATGTGGAAATGAGAGGTTACTGTGAACGAGAAGATAGAGCTGATTTCACACTAATGGATTCACACTCTATATTAATATTAATGTATACACATATATATATATATATATATATATATATATATATATATATATATCATACATTTGAACTATGAGTAGGCCTGTGTATACGGGTCTTTGCGGTGAAGTATTTTCACATATAATGTCTAGTAAAATAATCTGAGGCATCACGCATTCGGATAACCAATCTGAGGCTGTAATTTAAATTACCTCGTAAATGGATTATTTTCAGCCCTGGATTCATTATGCACCTTACGATCAAATTAATTGTTTCTTCTCTTATTTTCAATCATTGAAATAGGGTGGTAAGATCGCCCTTGTTGTGCCTCGTTCAAACGATCCAATCTTTCATCCATAGCCCTAATCGGGAAACAATGATTTTGTATCAAGTTTCGATGGTTAAACCAAATATATCAATCTTGTCTTTTTCTATGCCTTGCAATTCTGTTATTTTTCCTCGAATTATTGATCTAATCGTTATTATTATAGTCGATTGTATGTAAAGTCAGTTGGACTTATTACAGAAGGAAACCTTATTACCCTATATAAAACCACTCTACATAGTTTTTCTCCTAAATCACAATTTGATAACTTTTATATTCTCTATAATATGATTTTCCCGACAGTTTCCCTCCGAACACAACTTGCCGGTTTTCCGCCGTGTTCACCACAGATCAGCGCTCGCTCGAGACTTCTCTGCTCTTTCTTGTCCACTGCATCAGCAGCCGTGTATTACCACCTATCTCCGACTCTCTTGTTTTCCAATTCCCCATTCCCCTGAACCCTACCGATCCCTTATCGTCGTCGACTATCTTTTACTTACACTTACAGACAGAGAATAGGAAAAAGAACTTACGCGAAAAGAAATGGAAAGAAATTTAATTTCAATCTAGTCAATTCAGCAGTTGCTGTTTCAGAAGTTTAATCTTTGATAAGAGAGTTTAAGTTCTTTTTTTTTGTATAATCGTGAAAAGGGGAAAATGATATTACACGGAATCTTCTTATATATAATCAGAAAAGTAATCTAAATTAATATCACATTTTTACTAGCGAAAGAAGCTCATCAAATGTTTTTGAATGTCTAAGTGATTCTGTGCTACATGTACTAAGCCAATGTGATGAAGCTGGAACCTGAAATTATATTATTATCATAAATAATGTTTATTTAACAATTCTGCTATAATTATTTTCTACTTTTTTTTCACATGTAAAGTACATTCTTTACAACACATACACTACAATACAATATCCCAGAAACGCACACTTTCACTCAAATCTGGAACGGGAGTCGATTTAGCAGAATATGAGGGTTTTGGTAATAACTTTTTAACGGTATGAGATATCAAAATTCTGAAAACAATGACACACAGATATTTTCAATACCTTCAAGATGAAGTAAGTAATAACCTATCAATTTCAGACCTACATCGCATAATTGTCAGGCGTATACGCTATAAAAATATGTGTTCTTAAGCGTATATACCTGACAATCAGGCGATTTCAGATAAATGGTTATTACTTAAATTAGGTATTGGAAATATCTTTGTGTTTTTTTGTTCTCGAAATTTTGATATCTCATACCGTTCAAAAGTTATCACCAACAAACTGATATTCCACTAAATCGACTCCCGTGGACTCTAACATTTTCCTACGAACAAATGCACGATTTTAAAAATAATGTCGCCTCGGTGGCTCAAAGTCCCGCATGAGGCATGGGTCTTTGTAAACGTCTTTTCATCTATCATCTCTTCATCGTTTCATTATCATGCGCTCATTCGTACCCCCGTATAACATAGCTGTTAGTGGGGTCGTCAGGCAACATTGAAAAGAAAAATAATAATAATAATGATGGAAGAAAATATTGTATATTGTAATTTACCAGTATTAACAGAGTATTGTTTTGTCTTGTTTCTAGGTACGGCATGGACCTAAACGGCGCTCGCCGGAAGAACGCGACGAGAGAAACCACAAGTACACTAAAAGCCTGGCTGAACGAACACAAGAAGAATCCGTACCCGACGAAAGGCGAGAAGATCATGCTGGCCATTATCACTAAGATGACTCTGACCCAAGTGTCGACGTGGTTCGCGAACGCGAGGCGGCGGCTGAAGAAGGAGAACAAGATGACTTGGGAGCCGAGAAATAGAGTAGAAGACGAAGACAATAATAATGATGATGAAAGTGGGAGGAAGAGTGCAGATAACGTTAAAGACCCTGGTAAGTTGAAGAAAATTATCCTATAGGAGTATAATTATAAAAGACTACGGAAGAAATATTCTCTTTCTAGATGCAATCACATCAACTGGTATGAGTATGTAATAGCTTACTGCTCATTAGTACACATGTAAAAATGACTGAGAAGATTAAAGGGCATCACAACCCAGAAACAAGATTTCAATGGATAGTGATAATATATACTACCCTAATTCTAGAGAAATCTAGGAATCATAATCTCATTTCCAGAAATATTTTTTTTCCTCAAGAGAACACGAGTCATGTCGTATCTGTGTAGAAACATGAACAGAATCGAGTAATGTCTACGTCACAACTCAGAAAATGTCCCGGATAATTTCTGAACTTGAGATGATGATTTCAAAATTGAGTAAATTTATATCGTAATTATTTGTTAAAATCCAGTTTTAGGGTTGTGATGTCTTCCAATGAAAATGGGGTATATGTTTCCAATTCGAATTACTGTTCAATTTATGAATCTTCCGACGATTTACTGTTTCACACCCAGTTTTGGAATCCTGTTTTCTCCATATTCTGATCCAAAATGAAAACGTCAATATATATAATTAATATTCTTAAAATTAATCACTCTCTGTACACGTCTCAACCCAAGTAACCTGTCAAATAGTATATCCATTCATTCATATTCAACAGCCACCCATGCAAGTGAGATTGCAATAAAGACATTACCCGAGTTGATAAAATAATAGCCATCTCGTGCTAACAATTCCCATCACAGTTCCCCTAATTCAATCACCCCCTCACCCCCCCCCCCCACTCAACCCCCGACAGCGATTTAATTTCAACCACACCAATCCTTGATAGCATTGATTAACGCCTAGAAGATCTCGACTCGGATATACGCTAAACCCTCTTCCCCGATGGAGATAACCGTTGACCCCGTGCAGACATCATAAATAACACGGCCAACATGACAGCAAATAATGGCGAAACATATGGGATATAATGGATAATGTCGTCCGGAGAGAATGGTAATAGTTTGCAGTGTGCCCCCGTCGAGGATCGGGTCCTGATTCCACATCCTGATAACAGATATGCACTCAGTGTGAGTGGAAGCCAACAGCGATATCATCAGCAGGATAGATCGCTTTATTACAGCTATTGTTAGCGAGTCGTGGACGACTTTCGGCGCACAGATCCTGTGAAAAACTATCGGATCAACTTGATGTATGCTTATGTCGGCTTTACATATTCAGTTTTCTGGATATTTACTTAATAAACCACTTGAAATACTGTGCTAGTGCTAGCTAGCTCCAAGAGGCTGGGACTTGCATTGGTTTATGTTTACTAGAAAAGCTACCAACAATGACAATATATAATGATAACAAATTCACGGTCTCTCGGACTGCAATAATTCATCACATTTTGTTGCTCACCTCATAAGCAGGGCTAGGATTTTATACTGACAACAATGGAAATACAGAGATACTATAGAGATGTTGCCATGACAGGTAGCTCTCCTAGGGAACATTAACCAATCAAAGTTCAAGGGAGCTAGCTAGTACGAGCACGAAATGTATTGGGTAAGTGTCCACGAGACTTGATGATGTGATGTTTGTTTCCAGACTCCAAGGACTCCGGCACGGGCTCCAGCGAGGACGGAGACCGGCCTCCGCACCACCGTCTAGAACTCCTCGAGCGACCGTGCGGGGTCGGCATGGATACGGGCAGCGAGTGGAGCGAGTCCCGGCCCGACAGCGGCCCCGACTCCCCCGAGTGTCTCTTCGAGAGACCTCAACACCTGGTCCACCCCTCGTACCACCTCCACCACCCCCACACCAGGCTCCTCGGGCACAACCCCTCGCCCCCCCACCCCAGTGCCGCCCCCACCCCGACCAAACCTCGCATCTGGTCGCTCGCCGACATGGCCAGCAAGGAGAGCGACGTGCACCACATGTCGCCGCCAGTCACCACCTCCGCGTTCTACTCAGGTAAACTCATCTCGCCGCTCGCCAACCGAGGCATGCAACCCTTCCACCCGTCGGTCCACCCCGGCTCGTACGGGCGGCCTCACCCCGACTTCTACCGGAGTTTCTACGGGTCTCACCTGGCCGGCGGTAGTGGGGCCCCTGGGGAGGCGTCGCTCTTAGAGACGTACTCACGGACATTCGGTGGGGGCCACAACGGCAGTGTGGGGGGCGGCATGACGCCGTTATCGTCAGTATTATCGAAAGCAGCTGTGGTGGCTGCAGCTGCTGCCGCTGCGTCGACGGGTTCCCTGTCGATGAACGGCGGACCGTCGCTCACAGTGGCGGTACCGGGCGGAGCGTCGTCGTCGTCGTCGACGGGCTCGTCAGTGGCGGATCACCAGCTGCACGCGGCGGTCTCGAAGCACTCGCCGGTGGAGAGCAAACCGACGGCGACGGCGCTGAATAAGGCTTGACCCCTGACCCAGCCCCGACCGAGGGCGCCGATCCTGACCAAGTGGCCGAGGATGCGCTGAAGCGAGGGTGTGTTGTTCTGTGGCTGTGTTTGTGTTTCCTAACTCTTCGCTGACGATACCGTTGTTCGGGTGTGGACAGAAGTCTTACTTACGATAAGGTGTTTCATCGGTATTATATTGAACTTCATCGACCAAATAATTCAGCGTTTTAAATTGAAATAAAAATGAATTTTCTTATAAATGTGTAAATACAGTTGTCTTACCTATATAGAAAATCAAGTCATACCTTATATAAAAAACATGAACAATTATATTTGTTGTGTTCATTAAGTTATTTGTGTAATAAGACAATAATGATCGTTGAAATTGTACATAAAACGTGTCCGATTATAGTATGGTATAAACGTGGATAGTACCAATTGAAAACAGAAACGTGAAATTCATTGAAACATGTAGAAATATATAAATTATTATTATATAAATGTGATACTTCGGTTACTTGTTTAGGATTTTTCTTGTTTCTCTTTTCGAAAAGACGCGCAGTTTTGTAACGTATCAGAAACGTGTTTAGTATTATTAATGTATGAATCGCGTACCTCAAGACTGTGCCATCGGGTTCGTGTCTCGCATGAACGATCGAGGACAGCCGACAACTGTTGGCAGACCTCGACGTCTCGGTCGGAAGACAGGCGGACGGAGTGGGGAACACGACAAACTGTATTGATTGTACGTAATGTAAATGTATGTAGACCTAGGCCTACTTGTATAGTAGAAAAACAATGAAAATTATTCGTTATACAATTAAACATTACAAAAAAAAAAAATACAGAAATATTATATATAAAATTAAAGTGGAAAATTGCTGTGGCCAAACACCAAATTTGTTTAATTAAATATTCAAATCCCTGCCCAGTGCATTGTTGATAATAATTAAAATTTAAAATAGACTATTCATGCAAAATACGTAACAATAATCGAGAGTGTGTATTCTCTCGTGGATAGATGTGTTCAAATGTTTTCGTTTTATCTTTAAAATAAATATTTAAATAAAAACATATCGGAAAACTACCAAAAAACAAGAAATAATGTACTGGTACCTATGTAAACATGGGAAATATTTCTAGAAAAAACATAATCAAATTTACTCAAAAATATATTATTACTAAGATTATTATTATTCAAATCAAAGTTCAACCCACCATGTCACAAATTGCAATAAAAAGTATACTCACGAAAGCAATATGTTTTCTTCTTTCAGCCGAGAATATCAATCTTCATATACCTTTAATCCTGTACTAATATAAATTAGTTTCCTGTCAAACCTAAGAAGGAGATAGTTTTCTGGTCAATGTTACAACGTCTCTAGCATACCTCCAAGACTCGAGGTATTCATACATATAGCCGAACCAAAAGATCAAACCCTACATCTAGATCCAACTACATTGATCGAAGAAAGATACTTGTAAGAATTATACGTTTTTATATATTATATTGATCACTTTTACTTTTTTTTGGAAAAAAATGGATGAAATTCTTTCAAATTTATTAGTAACATCTCTGATTATCTAGATTCAATTATTATTTCAACATTTCTTCAGATATAATTTATGAATCAATTTATCTATTCATAAAATATGACATTCGAAATTTAATAGTATTGTGACTTACTTATTCTATATCCACTCTTTCATTTTTCTGCTGTCCATACAAAGTACAAACATAACAAGCTATAAGTCTTCGTCTTCTTTGCTCAACTATGAAATTATTCTTCAGTTTAAGAAGATAACTGCTCCTTTGGAGCGATGTATAATATCTAAAAACTGGATTTATAAGAAAAAATAAAACCACCTACTGTCAAATCTAAGAATGATGACAGTTATTTAAAGACAACACAATCCTGAAACTAGGTAGTGAATGACGAGAATATTTATTCCCTAATTTCAGAGAAAATCAGAAATCATCATCTCAATTTCAGGAATAATAATCAATTATGGTGTCCTCCAGAAACCATGAGCTATGACGTAGGCATTACCGATGTCTACGTCACGACTCAGAAAAAGTCCGGGTCCTGGAGGACAAATAGATGGATCATAATTTCTGAAATTGAGATTTTTAGTTTTCTCAAAAATTAGTAAAATAAATATCGTAATTATTCTTGAGAATGTATAGTTTGAGGGTTGAGACAGCTGATTGTTCGGTGACGAGTAAGAATCGTGCTGTTTGGCTGTATAGCTGTTAGTCGACGACAAGAGACGACGGCGACTCAGGACAATATTTCACGATTCAGGAATATTCAAAACTGAGTTGAAATAAAAAATTAAAAAGGCATAATGTTGAATTTAAGAATAATAACAGCTCTAAAATTAGTTAGTTTTATAAATTGGTAGCAGTTAAGAAAAGCACACTACTCCTTTGGACAGATATTTAATATTCAAAAACTGAATTCATAACAAAAAAAGATAAACACAATTTTCCGTTACTATGGTATAGTTACAGTTGATTTTTTTTTTTAAATAACATCGAAACTTGATACAAAATCATTGTTCCCCAATTAAGGCTATGGATGGAAGATTAGATCGTTTGGACGGGGCACCACGAGGGCGATCTTACCACCCCGAAGAATAATTAAAATATGATAACTCATTTACAAACTCATTTAAGTTGAAAATTGGCAGCAGTTTAAAAAGATTACCCAACTCTCTGAACAGATATACAATATCCCAAAAAATTATTAAAAATAATATAATAAAAAACACCTAATGTTGAATCTTCAAATGACATCAATTCTTAAGTTCGGTAACGACTACGAATCGTGCTGTTTGGCTGTAGCTATTAGCCCGACGACAAGAGAAGACGGCGACCACCGCGACTCAGCACCGCTAAGGTAAGGGACCACCATCGAGCTGCCTTGCGCACACGATGAATCAACAACAAGACGATTATTATACTCGTAACACAATAAACAATCGTTCGGTTGACATCGCTCTATATTAGGCCCGTCTACACGAGACTTATGTCTTCATAATTGTTTCATGTGACCACTCGATGAGATCCGACATGCGTTTATAAGGGCAGATGATATGTCATTGTGTTAGTATCCCCAATGACGAGGACGATAGGTGGGAGTACGAATGTGAAATCCCTAAAATAAGTACGAGCAGGATTGGGATTTTTCAAATGTATCACAATTGGTAGATTTTAAAGAATGGAGATAATTATTTATCTAGTTTTAGAGAAAAGATTTTTTTTTGACTTCTGGAGACCACGGGTCATGAGGTAGGAATGACCGAATCTGTATAGAAACATGAACAGAATCTAGTAATGTCTACGTCACGACTCAGATGAATAACCGGGTCCTGGAAGACAAATGAATTGATTATGATTTCTGAAATTGAGATGTGACCATTCGATGAGATCCGACATGCGTTTATAAGGGCAGATGAGATGATGGCGTTGTGTTAGTATCCCCAATAACGAGGACGATAGGTGGGAGTACGAATGTGAATCCCCAAACAAATACGAGCCGGAATTGGGATTTTTTAAATGTATCACGATTGGTAGATTTTAAAGAATGGAGATAATTATTTATCTAGTTTTAGAGAAAACTAGAAATCATCATTCCGATTTCAGATTTTTTTTTTGACTTCTAGAGACCATAAGTCATGACGTAGGAATTACTGAATCTGTATAGAAACATGAACAGAATCTAATAATGTCTACGTCACGACTCAGAGAAAATGGCCAGGTCCTGGAGGACAAATAAATTGTTCATAATTTTTGAAATTGAGATGATCATTTCTAGTTTCATTTTAAATTGTAAAAATAAATATCGTCATTATTCGTTGAAATCCAGTTTCAGTTCTGTGATGTTCTTTAACGTTTTTGTGGGTTTGCCGACTTGGAAGCTGTCATGCCCGTATAAGAGTTTAGAATCAGAAGATGGTGCGCCTCACTAAGTCATATCTGCAATACGGTACGATTAATAGTGATTATTATTCCTCAACAATCCGACCACGATAAATGTCATTTTGTATTTTATAAAAGATTTAAAGAAATCCCGAGGGGAAAAGAGTCATTTAACAGAAAAACAATTTTAAATAAAATTAAAAAAAAATATGAAAATTATTTTACATGGTTTAAAAAGGTTTTTCTGAGCTTTTAAACTTTCAAAAATGTGGTTTAAAAAAGGGGGATGGGCCAAACAGAACGTCAAAGCACAAATTTTCTAGAATACGAAGTTTAAGGAAGGGGAATTTCAAAAGTAGAAAAATTTAATAATATTTAAAATAAATTTATATTTTAATTTTATTTTTTTTCTCTTATTATAAATTTAATTTTATAAAAAATAAATATATAAATTTAAAAAAAAATTAATTCTATAAATATTTTTATTCCAAAATTTTTTAATTATAATATTATATATATATATATATATTTATTATAAAATTAATAAAATATTTTCATATTTAAAAATTCTTAAAAATTAAATTAATAAATTTATTAAAAAAAAATTTATAAATTAAATAATTAAAATTAAATCACAACAGTTCATATCAAATACTATAAGGATAACAAAAGCAATCGGGCTTTCTCCGAGTGAACTGTCTCTTCTCCACTCCACGCTAATCTATAATGAAATCCAAACTCGTTCAATTAATTCATCTATAACTCCAACTGCAACACAACTTGGTGGGCATTTCCGATCTCAAACGAAACAATCGCTAGAACAGACGAATGATGCAATCGTTTATCAAAAGGAATGTAAGATTTCCTCAGCGGGCGATCTTTAGAAACAATGGTCCATCTTTTATGGTCCAGCCACGATAATGTGAACATGTATAGGTAAATCACAGGTAGAAATACCTTAGCCTTATTATTTTTATGATGGCGCATCAAAATGTTTGAAAGTATGTTGTGAATTCATTTGCTATATTATAATTGAATGATGGCACCAGAAGTTTATGTTATACTGGTGTTGTAGGCGCCTAAAGACTAAGCGGCTATACTTTGAACTACTATGAAAACAATGTACATGACTGATATTGTTTATAGCCTCTTTAGGGAAAGGAGTCATATAAACACTTTTGTTCTTAAAGTAAACAGTCGTATTTTTTTGTACAAATTATACTGGTATATAATAATAAAAGCTTAACCACAGAGTGGTGATGATGAATACACGTTTGATGCGTCTTTTTAGTTGAAAGATGCGGTTAAACTATCGTGAACAGAATCACACGGATGAGGGTTACAGTTTATAGATAGAAAAGAGCCGAGTTTCCTAAGCCGTCTGGAAGGCATCACGATGAAGTCGGCGGAATATCACACTCAATATAATATATATATATATATATTTGTATTTGCACTTTACATTGAATATTATATATATATATATATATATATATATATATATATATATATATATATATATATGTGTATATATATATATATTTATATATATATATATATATATATATATATATATATATATATATATATATATATATATATATATATATATATAATAAATCAGAGCAAATAAAAACAACTACTACATCCACAGTATCCCACAAAACTACAATTACGTGTAGTTTATCTGTGGGTTAAACAAATTTTATAATTTCGGTCATATTTATAAACAAAATTGAATTAGAATAGTTATGAATAGCTGAAGGTGGTTATACAGATAGACAAATTCATCGTTACTATTTGTTTTCCATGTTCACGAATCAGTGTAATCGAATGAAAAGTTTACATTTCCAAGATAATTTTATGCTCTTCGATCAACATCACATTTATTTGTGTGAATTCGATCAGTTTTGAGAAAATAAGTCAATGAATACCAATAATGTGATGAAATTCATTGATGTACCATTATCTTAAAACTGGTTGAATTCATAAAAATATAATGTCATATTTATGAATGACATAAAATTATCACAGAGTTTTGACCTAAGCTTAGTTTCCAAACTAAATTTTACTTTTCACCAATCATTTTAATCTCAGGATTAGCGTAAACTTGGGATTATTATTGGATATTATGGATAGATTATGGATAGATTATGGATAATTGGAAAGATTGGATATTATGAGATTAACTTGGGATATCTCCTACGAATCTATAAGAATGTATATAATACAGTGAAATAAATTATAGATCGAACCAAGTGCTACCTTGGTTGAACTCTTTATTTTAATGTCAATCATATACAGCTGCATTGAGCACATTTTTTTATATAATGCTGCTTAACGACCCCACCAACAGCTAGGTTATACGAGGGTACGAACGAGCGGGTGATAATGAAACGATGAAGTGATGATAGGTGAAAGGACGTTTACAAAAACCCATGCCTTATGCGGGACTCGAACCCACGCCCAACGGTGACTTCAGTAACTATCGCTTGCGATAATTGACTTAGCCACCGGGGCGGCTAAGGCACATTTTGTAAATGCTGCTCGAATTGAATACTCACACAGTTAGTAAAGTAGATCGAACTCGGACATATAGAATTGTTTGTAGCAAATCGCGCTGATTGATGGCTATAACTTATTCAAAATGAACGAATGACTGACTTGTAACCAAACGCTAATTTTTTAATTAAAATCAACCAGATATCAGTATGCACAGTTTCCAATTGCACAAAACTGACTCAATAATTAATTTAGTATCTAGTCTGCATTGATAGAAGCTATTCAAGCAGAGAATCAGTCAGATACGAGAAGTTGTAATTGTAAAGTTCGAAATGCAAATGTTATCAAAAAGCGATGAAGTTTGTGTGTATGAACTGAATGGATTGGAATTGTCGAGTGAGTGATTGGCAATGGTAAAGTGGCAAAGGCTCAGTTAATTGGCGGGATGATGAGTGACGTATGAGCTGTAAGATGGATCGCGCTTTGAATCCTCTCTCTCTCTCTCTCTCTCTCTCTCTCTCTCTCTCTCTCTCTCTCTCTCTCTCTCTCTCTATCTCTCGTACCTCCATCTCTTTCTTCATCTCTATCCCAATCTCTCTCTCTCTCTCTCTCTCTCTCTCTCTCTCTCTCTCCCTCTCTCTCTCTCTCTCTCTCCTTCTCTCTCTCTCTCTCTCTCTCTCTCTCTCCACAGGAAAGTGTACCAGTCGACTTGAAACAGAAATCTCGAGCGACGACAAACCGACTCGTCGTTGGCACGTCGTGGAACTTTGACCACGATCTAATGGCAATGCTTTTAAATATATAATTACTTCATTCTTTATTTCTGTTCATGTCATCATTTGTCTAACTGTTTTTTCATCGAGCATAGTCAAAGTTGTGACAGTCTCAGTATAGAGTACAATTGGTACGTTTGAGTACTCTATTGTTTATAGCCTATCTTCATTATAAGAGCAATACAGGAAACTGTGAACCTAATCTTCTAATACTACACAACTTTTCCGTGAATTAAATCTTCTCACAGTTTTTGAAATTTTCATCTTAGAATCAGTAAGCTACGTCCGATCACATCCCAGTCTTCACCAATTCAATTCAGAGATTCTCATTCATAAAACAAGGAGGAAAGAAGATGTTTACAATGAAACTGTTACTCTAGCCATATCAACCAACAGTTCATCAACGTTATCATCAGCTCAACTTTATAACCATTTGCCACAACATGTTAAAGACAGCAATTGAGTGTGTATAATGTTTTGAAAAGAAACATTTCCATCATATCAGAATTTATCTGAACTGTACTTGAAATTTCAACTTAGTAATAACTACATTTTAAACTATAATTTGTCCACTTTCTTATATGTATAAGGGTTAAGTGGTAGAACGGTCAGCTGACCAAAGCTCGCCCTTGTTGATTGTAATAACATTGTCATGCATGATTTTTTTCATTTTTGATTTTTTTTTCAAAATTCATTTTATTCTTACAATCAATATAATACAGGTATGGAGTTAACAATTTAAAAGTTACTATGTAAGAAGCCATTTGATTAATAAAGACTTCCTATTATTATCCATTATTATTATAACATTTCACAACAATCCATAAAATATCTAACACAATGATCTCAAATCAAATACATCGATCTACATTCACAATTCACCCCACAAAAACCAACTCATTCCAAAGATTGTGCATGTATACATATTCATCTGACAATAGAACTAGTTCTAATGTCTTCATTTCTCTGGGTGGGCAAAGGCGAGGGCGGGCATGTCACCATTACCTTATAGGGCCTCATCTTCTTCGCATGATTCGCGCAGTAGCGAACTGTTGTACCGGCCTCTTGACAGCCCTATGACAAGATCATCAGCGAGCAGGACGTGGAATGCTGCGCTTCCAACAGACTTCGGCCGAAACGCAAGTAAAAACACAACCTTATGACGGATACAGGACGTGCGCTCGATGTCATTATCATTATTAATTGAAATTCAAGACGCAGTTATATATATATATATATATATATATATTATATATATATATTCATAAAAAGAAGGATAAGGTTACTGTAGAAGGATAATATTGAATCAAAATTATGTTCGCCTTTTTATGTTGTTTAAATATATATATATATATATATATATATATATATATATATATATATATATATATATATATATATATATATATATATATATATATATATATATATATATATATATTACATATATATATATATAATTTTATATTAAATTGTTTTTGGAGGCATATCTTGTCAGTATGATAAGTATATGATTTATAATACCAAGTAATGATAGTGAATTAATATCCATATTATATATATATATATTATATTACCTAATAGATGTATACTATATCATATAACTATTATATAATATATAATATATATTATATTTTATATATATCTTAGTATATCCTAATAATATGTGATATATATATATATATATAGTTATATATGAAAGCATAATAGTTGAAAAAATGGCATAATAATGTCGTATTATTAATATGAGGTCGGAGCTCGGAGAACGGGTGGAAGAATCTGGTCCATGAGTTAGATAAATCGACCAGCCAGCCAGGATTGGAGACTGCATCAATCACGTGATCGGTCTGGTTACCCCACACAGAGAAATTATTGAACAATGAAGATGAATGAATGTATAGAGAACGATTATCAATGGTATAAAATGTAATATATTAGCAATATAAATAAAGTGTACTTGTCAGAAAATGGAAATAGTTGTTTGAAAGATGGTTTCATTTGTTTGTGAAGAAGTTTATGTTTTTTATTGTTTGTTATGTTGAGTATCGTGCAGTAATGATTGGATTATTTTGTTTCTGTTTATTCGTGGTCAAGTAACAAGAATAACAAGAATAAAAGTAACAAGAATAACATTATGAACTGAGTCAAATAATATGATTAGAAATAAAGCTATATACATTTTTCCCACTGTTGTAGTCATCAAGTTCTTTCAAATGAATAACTTCATTTTTGAAAAGTGATTCGTACGATTTTTCTCAAGTAGGCAAAGATAAGGTCGATTTATGTGAAACGCAAAGGAGTCAAACAATCTTTGACTAATATATAATATATCGACTACAATATAATAATAATTTGAAATATTTCCAAAAATTTCATGATATTTTAAAAAGATTTGCACAAGTTCTTGAATAGCACTTATAATTTCATCTTCCATTTCATTTTTTTTCTATTGGTTCTTTCCTCAATGTTAGTGTTCAAGTTGGTAGACCTGTTGTTTAATTCCATCCGATTTGTTAATTTTGTATAATATGTTGATATTTCAATCGATTTAGATTGAATATATTTCCAATGATTTAAAATGACTGATAATTAATAATCTCAGATGTATAAGAATTAATTATGTCTTGTTTTTTTTAATCACGTACCGGTATTTGTTATAATAATTTGTAGCGTCTGTGGGAAACGATTTGTACGCATGCGTCGTATGATAGAGATATGATATTACAAGTATATTTAACTGCACTATTCCATCAACATGCATTCTCGCATAATCTTATCTTGGCCGACATTCTTTCAAATGTGAAATTACTTGCAAGTTTCTGTGAACAAGTTTACTTTGATTCAACAATTCATAAATGTATTTATTATATTGATAAGTATACGTTATAGCTATACACGTCGGTGAACCATTTATAGATATGCCTTATCAAATCCATTAGTTATTGCATCGTATATTAAATTAACTATCGATTTTATAAAAATATTAACTTTTCAACAAGACATGTTATAGAATAGTCATGCAATTTCGTTATCTACTAGGAGCAAAAATTAGTAACTGTAACTACAAATTAATTCAATTAAGGAATACCTAGTAAATAATTTCAAGATATTTTGAAAAATCTGTACAGTATCAAAAACCGTTTAAAATTGTATATATTTCATTCCTTTTTCCTGAATGCTTCACTCCCCCCCCCCCCTCCCCCCCCCCCCCCTTCTTTTTATATATATTTGTTTATGATATTTTCATTCA
This sequence comes from Brachyptera putata, assembly GCA_907164805.1. Classification (NCBI taxonomy): domain Eukaryota; kingdom Metazoa; phylum Arthropoda; class Insecta; order Plecoptera; family Taeniopterygidae; genus Brachyptera; species Brachyptera putata. Next base: position 24,582,115 of record OU015468.1, on the reverse strand, counting down.
TACCTCTCCATGGCTTCTTCTAGTGCATGACAAATTTCTTACCTCACTTCCGCATATAGCTTTAGATTTTTGTTGGTTATTCCCTAATTAGTTCCATTTCTTAATACATTACCGTGATTTCAATTATTCTATCCATTGAACAATTATTCTGTGTCAATCATGGCTGCCATTGTATGTGGATGGCAGAGTCTTTATGATATATACATACATACACACATATATATATATATATATATATATATATATATATATATATATATATATATATATATATATATATATATATATATATATATATATATATATATATATATATATATATATGGAGCTTCAATTGCAGACTTTTTCCTCTAGTTATGAGTCTATTATTTTAATGAGCAGAATGGCAGACATTGAATTCATTAGTTTTGAAAGGTCAACAAGAATAAGCCGCACGTTTTCTTAACTGTGAAGTAACTAATTACTCCCCCACTAATGTACTGTCTTGACAAGATGCAACATCTGTATATGTTTTACTGAAAAAACTATATCCACGTTCGTAATTCTTTCGCTGAGCCTGTTGACATTCTTCGAGAGAAAAACTTGCATGGTATAGTCGCTACACTGTCACACACTCACAATCTTCACATCGTTTATTTCGTTTTTCACGTTCGAAGAAAGAAGAGTACTCTTCGATGAATAATGTGGTCAAGAGTGCATGGGTGTCGATTTGGTGGAATATTAGTTTTTTGGTGATAACTTTTTAAAGGTATGAAATATCGAAATTCTAGTAACGAAGAAACACAGATATATTTTCAACACCTTCAAGAAAGTATAGGCCTAAGTGATTATTCATTTCATATCGTTTAATTTTCAAGCATATACAGCTAAAAAACACATTTTTTTTAAATCGATTCGGATTGAATATTTTACCAATGATTTCAAATGACTGATAATTAATAATCTCATGTGTATATGAATTAATTGGGTTAATTGGGTGAAACATTGGGTGATTAATTGGGTAAAAAACACAAAAAAAACATTTTTTCAGCCGTATATGCCTGTCAATTATGTGATATGAGTTATATAGTTATATTTTATACCGTCTTGGAAGTGTAGAAGATTTCTAGATTTCCTCCTTATTAGAATTTTTATATACCATTCCGTTGAGAATTTATCCCCCAAAAAACTGATATTCCACTAAATTGACACTCATGGACTCCTAATCCAGTCATTGGTGTGTTTTTGGATTGACAGGATTATTGGATTAAATAACAATTAATTGAAAAAGATACAAATAAAGGAACTGCAGTTTGATCCGAGATGTAAAACAAACTTGACACATGTAATTCTATATTCCTGTTGTAACAGAAAATCGGAGAAAAAATAGAATATATTACAATAGCTTGAAAAGTTGTTCATTATAAATGTAACCTACTTGGAGAGGTTTCTGGAATAATCGAATCGTACTCTAAGAAATTAGATTGATAAGTATCTCAATGTGAGCAAGTCAAAAAATTATTCATTTTTATCTTTCGTAAGTAATGAATAAGAGCCGAGAGAAAGAGGTACAAAATAATTTCAATTGTTTCCCAAATAAGCTAGCTTTTAGTGGGGTCGTTTAAAAAATAAATAATTGTTGAAGAGAAAGTGAAAGTGATATTCTTGAATTGTATGTATAGTTGCAATGGGTCAATATATATATATATATATATATATATATATATATATATATATATATACATCAGTGGAAAGATGATCAGTGATCAGATGATCAGTGGAAGTTATCATATGGAAGTATATATATATATATATATATATATATATATATATATATATATATACCTTCCATATGATAACTTCCACTGATCATCAGTCGATGGTAAATAGATGGCGCCTATGAAATATCAAAGACAGACATATAGGCCAGAACATTTTTTTCAATATGATTAATTTTATAAGATTGTCCATCTTACAATAAATTATGTCCAAATTGAAACCATTGTCTTCATTTCTGTTTCATGACTTCAGATGAATAATGAAAATGAAACCGCGTACCCGAAGTTATACCACCCGAAGTTACCCGAAGTTGTACCACGAAGTGTGCCAGGATCTCAAAACCCACCCAAGATGCCATCCAAACGAACGCCCTTCGTTCGACTTATCAAAATAAAAAGATTTTCATACGTCAGATCTAATAGATAAAACAATGAATAATATATACTGCATTGATCAGATGAGTAACTAATTTGTCAGATTTTAAGGTGATCAATCTAAGTGCGTTCACATTGAACTGGCAGCAAGAAAAGAAAAATGATAATAATAATGTATGATTCCAGTTTGAAGTAGATAGTTGTGATAATCTAGTCATCAAAACGGATTGAAAACAACATGAATGTACTGCATGATAACAATATTCTCGACCTATGATATGCACCAGACTTTGAAAATGATGCATTTTTTTTAATATGCAAAAACTGAATGCGCGATAAGTCTTAGCAATCCATGCATAAAACAGAGCTAGAGAGAGATACAAGTGACAACTGACAAGCAGAGGGAAATACAACGGGGGGTCGACTATCAAGACGCCCGTGAAGAATATTAACAAACAAAAAACAATAACAAATAAATAATAATACAAAAAAGTATTTCTTGAACTGAGTGGCATATGTCTCGAGGAATGTGATCACAATGAAAGGTAAAAGTAGGAGAAGGATTCTCGCGAATTATTATGCCGTTGGTTTGAGAGAGATGATGTATCTATCTGAGAAACGACACGAGTTTTAAACACACAACATTCGAAAGACATGTGGAGAAAAAAGATGATGATTCGAAGAGAGATATCAAAACTGCGATCACTGCTGCTAATTAATTCTGATCGAGAATAAAAAGTTGAATCGATTTGGAATCTTGGAATTCGTTATTCATTGTATTTTTATTTTATTCTTATGATTTCTGTATTGTATTGTAACTGTTTTGTGACCGTATTATATAATACTATTCCAAAATGATGTACGATAAATCATGCATGGAATGAAATATATGATTAAAATAAATTAATTGAATCAGAATGTCATAGAATCATAAACATTGCAATTGTTACAGAATTGATATTCTGTACATTTCAATTCTGTTCCATATTTTAGAGTTTAGACACTGAAATTTCATGCTGGTTCAATGTAGGCCTATCAACAGATTGTTCCTCTCATCAAATTTTGAATTACATACACTACTACTACTAGTTATACTGGACACAGCTTACAATTCTTTTTACCGTCAACATTTGCTCTTTTGAATTCTTCATATCATATTGAGATATATGATCTAATTAAATATGATGAACTGAGATTTAATCAGATGAAATATGATGTATTATAAGGAATTCAAAGAAAAAAAAATCAGTAAATACAACCAGCTGTCATATTTGATTAAGTTTAACGTCAAATACAAAATACCATTCATACACCACATTTACACATTTTTAAAAAATGTGAATACTTACATTTTATGAAAATGAATACTGTGAACCATTTGAACTAAAATAAGACATCATTACTCAGCAACTGAAAACTTATGAAAACGTATTTCTCAACAACGTCGAAACGTTTCATCTCCGTCGGTTTGCTTTGAGCCGTGTTATTATAGATTAGAGCTCGAAATATCACAGGAAATCACAGATTCAGGACGTCCACTGTCTCCTGGTGATAGATCGACTGCACCCGAGACCTGTTCGACCGTTCGTCTCTTCCCACTCATCATCATTGCCGCTCAGCCGTCTCGAGACCTCAAAGAACCTCGTCTTGGCAAGGAGGTGACGAAGTAAGACACCAGAACGCTAGCAAAAGATCAGACACAAATTGTGCGTCGCGAGTTGTTCGCACCCCGTCATTGGCGTCGGATAACCCCCCCCCCCCCTCCCCCCCCCCCGGAAGAGACACATGGTCGCCAAATGACAAATAAAACATCGTTCATCATCAACGGGTACATCGCAAAGCACGTGGATATTGTAGTCTAAAAAAGACGATACGAACACTAAAATAACACGCTGTTTTGTTTTTTGTGTTTGAATAGTTTTGGTGGGGTGTGTGTGTGTGTGTGTGTGTGTGTGTCTAAAACATACAGATAGGTTTGCGAAAGAGGAGAGATAGGTGTTGAAGATGGATAGTAGTTGAAGTTTGACGGACAAATAGTTGGGAATGAGATGAATGAAGCGGGGAATGAACAAATGAGACAGGGATGGGGAAAGTTCACTGGGGAGAAAAGTGTGGTGAGCAATGTATGCGACGATTGATTTTTGAACATTTGTAGCGCCTGAAATCGATTGTTGGCGATTGTTAGATGCACAAAACGAACAATTCTCATTGGGAAATTCATTGGAGTTTGTATTTATATTCAGATTCCAAAGTTTTCTAGTTTGAATCATTCTGGCATAAGATACACGTGAGCTCTCTTTCTTGGTTTAGATTCAGATCTTCACTACAATTTAGTCCATTTCACACTTCAGGTATTTAAATTTATAGTTCGTTCTGTGATAAGGCTGATATAGTTGATAATTTCTGATAATATAATGCAATTTGTTTTTGTTTTATTTAGTTTTCAAAATCAGGAATATCTTCATGTTGTTATTTCACCCTACGTTATCTTTTTGTTAGCATGTTGTTTGAGGCTTTTGATCTAATTCCACGAACTGTGTACTCTCATCGAACGGAAAAAAAATGATATAGGTCCTATACATGAATAAAAATAATACTTTTCATTTTCAGGACACAATTCTTACATTCTTTCCTGAATTTGAATATGCGAAGTATCTACATGCCATTTGATCATACTCAAGGGTGAATAAACATAATTAGACTAGCTTTAGCGAGGATTCAATTTGACATACTGAAATTAATGGGTGTTCGTTTCTATGTTTTTTTTTTTTTTTTAAAGATTTTTCGTTGGTTCTCCACAGGTCAAACGTCTACAGCTATCAACTTCAAACTTGTTTCCAGTATGGTTCCTCATCTAACTTAGATCTGTATAGTTTTGTGGCATTATCGGGTGGTAACTCTTTTTTTTATGAATTTTAGACATTTCAAAAATACCCATTACAATAACACAACGGAAAAAAGAAAATATTTTCATTTTCAAAAAGAAAAAGAGATTGGGAGAAGTTAAATTACATTTTGATACAGATTTCTGGAAACTTTCAACTTGATCGGGTCAGCCATTTTGAAGAAAAAACATAAAATGTGCTAAATTTGTACCACTCGAAGCAGTTTTTACCCATTTTCACCCATACTATTACTATCCGCTTGTCCAACAACACATATACTGGCGTTTTCCTAGTACTTTTCATTTTCAGGACACAATTCTTACATTCTCTCCTGAATTTGAATATGCGAAGTATCTACATGCCATTTGATCATACTCAAGTACCCTATCACGAGAAAGGGATGCCATCGCCTTAGTAAGGAAACTGATCGAGTAACATTTCCAAACAGAGAAGAAACAAACCTTGGGGCTGAGTTACACTCAACACCCCTCCCCCTCCACCCTCTCCCCTCCCCCCTCCCCCCTCCCTTCACATCAGCTCCGTAATCAATCATAACGTCTTACTCTCTCTGCAGCATGTCAAGCCTGCATGTCAATCTACATTCCCATCCAATATCACAAGCTACACACGAGATTCATTTTTTAATTTGAAAAAAAAATTATCGTGCCGAAAGAATCGTTAATAATAATAATATTAGTTGCACACTATTGATAACATTGTTCTATTGTTGAAGAAAAACTCGCCGTCCATGTTTTACTTGGTAACTAATGATGCGGGACGATGCGTGTGTACAGTCGACGTGTTGCAATTCGAACACGGAAATTGAATCTTGTTGATTTGATATGACATGATTTGTATGTTCAATATAGGGAAGTGAGTTGCATTTTTTATTGACCGGAAAATTGAAAGTTCGGTTTTGTATTTTTTTTTCGCTTTATTGAAACCATTTTCACGGCCAACATATTATTCAATTTTCTATTCATACTTTGGTGTTATCAATTTATATTCGCGTTTGTTATTTTGTTTCAACTTTATTACTTTTACATTATTAATTTTTTCCATAATTTTCTTTAAAATAATGCATTGTTTTTATACATTTTGTTATACTGTGTCTTTGTGGCAACCGTTTTGGCGGCAGTGTTTTATAAATAAAATCTTTCTCTCTCTTCGTCACAGAATTTTCCAATTGAGATATCAATTGAGAAATGATTTTTTTCAATGTTTAATCCATTCTTGAATAAATTAACAGAACATTGATTCAGTCGATACATGTGGAGAAAAAAGTCATTTCCACACATGCCTATTTTGCTGAAAACTAGTGCGGTTAGCTCATAACTAAATGATGATCCTCGTGACTATAAATCATTAAGTTTCAAGTGAAAATGGACTTATATCAAAATCTATATCAAAATATAACAATAGTTGGTCGATTGACAATTTAAAAGATTTTGTACCCTCACAATTTGCTTTATTCAGCGGTATACGCAATTCTACCAACGGTAACACAAAACAAACTGTCTGGTATAAACAGACAAAAAAAAAGTCTCTCAAAATCTGGGTGTCTTCAAGTATACAAAATGTCGGTTCGAAATCAAAATAATATAATTCCTCAAGAAAACAATGCTAATCATCGTCAACATCCCTTGAAGTGTCAAGTATTCAACACTAAAGAGCTGGTTATTTGCATGACAATATTAGTACAATCTTTCATTAATTAAATTCTCCTCTGAATGAGTTTGTTTCTTGTACACAATAAGAAGACGTCTTTGTTATAACGTGATCGCAGAATCTCATGGATGCAAATTGAGGTCTAAAGTGCGTAGAAGCCTCTGATACTAATAGTTCTAATCTCGCCTGGTTTTATGTTTCCACCATCACACCCCTCCAGGATAATTACCTCCTTCTCGAGGACGAAACTTGTATAGTCACGTGTTCAAAATATCTCTTCGACAAGCTTAAAGGACATCACAGACCTGAAACTTGATTTTAACGAATAATGACGATATTTATTTCAATAATTTTAGAGAAAACTAGAAATCATTATTTCAATTTAAGAAATTATAATCAATGTATTCGTCCTCCAGGAGCTAGCCTTTTTTTCTGAGTCGTGACGTAGACATTACTCGATTCTGTTTATGATGTCTACGTCATGACTCAAGGTCTCTGGAGGACAAAATCCTCAGCTGTGACGTTCTTTGACTTCTAACTAGGTTAAAATCTCAATTATAACTCAACAGTAACAAAGGAACTCTTCTCTCCTGCATTTTGAGGGCTAGTTTGTGACTATAGGTAAGGCTTGTGATGCGTCGTTGCTAAATCGCTTCAGAAATCCATTAAATCAAAACTCATAGTCATTTTTGATATTCACATTTTCATTGATGACTATCGTATAAATAATTGCGAAAGTTGTTCTCATTCCGAATTTGAACGTTTTGAAATTATTTAAACTTTCATTTTTTGTCAGATTTTAGTCAAAGTCTAATATTTGAAGAAAATCCAACAGAATATGAGCCCAAAGACGTATTTATAGATGATTGACATGTTTATTCACACACCTATCTCCTCACTGGACAATAGAAGAGCAAACTACACACATCTTACTTCAGATTGCTGAGACAGACTATACCAACAGCTATATGGGTAATTTCCAGTCTTCAGCCCCTACACGCACGCCCTCTATATCCACATAGTGCCTGTTGACTAACCTTCCAACTCGAGGAACTAAAGGGCCATAGTTCTAATTACTGAGCCACAACCAACGTAGAATTAAACTTTCATCATGTGCTATTAGCATATGAGACTGGTGTAATTAAGACACTATGAAACGAACGGGGGTGGATGTAGGGTTAATGTTTCGAAGGATATTGTTGGATGACAACGACGTGGTGTTACAAATAAGAGCCACTCTTGACTGGATGCAATGTAAGAGGAAGGTATTGTAATTGGTAAGTTTCTTAAGGGATTTATGTCAGCAGTTTTATAGTTGTTCAACTATCAGAATTTTGAAAATGTTATCTAGACCTAAGAGGTGAGACTAATCTTAGTTGACAAACCGTTTGTTTGTTGGACTAAATTTGTATCTTGAATTTTCTCATTGTTGAACTAGATTTGTTCCATAATTTTTCTCAAAATTGTTGCTATTTTCATTTTTTGCTTACTTCTGTCTGATGAAACTCTTCAAATATTCAATTATCCATTTTGAACTTTCGAATCGGTTGGATTTGTTTTCAAAATTCTAATTCATAATCTTCTCAAAAATGTCGTATTTTTCCAGGGTTTTCAAAGTTTCATGTGGATTATTCTAAATATTGTGACTTTTTTCATATTGTGATTGTTCGATATGCGAAATCTTATTGTCTTATATATTGCACCGAATCTTATTGGTATATAGGCCTAGTACATTGGCTCAACAATGCTTTACAATTGACATGAAAAAAGTATATTGCTCAAAGTTGTAACTCAGAATTGTGATTATTATATAAGGAACAATAATTTTGCTGACAATTGATACGAATTTTCTATATATTTTCCGAATTCTAATATTTTGAAAAATTATTCATTATCGAAAATTATTCGAGTCATCTTAGAGCAATTACCATTCATTTTAAAGCAATTATCTTGAAGCATATCGTGAATTCATATAGGCCTATTTTTCTTTCAAGGGTTTGTATTAATACATTCCTAGTGCAACAATTAAATTTGGTTCTATGCCGCAGCAGTGTAAGTTCAAGACAAAGGGGGAAGGAAGCAAGTACTGAGGAAGTAGTAAAGGGTTAAAGTTTGAAAACTATGAGTAGTAACATAAAGTCAAAGTTACTCGCTATTATATTTACCACAAGAAGCTATAACAATCTATATCTCTCTTCCCTCTCTCTCTCTCTCTCTCTCTCTCTCTCTCTCTCTCTCTCTCTCTCTCTCTCTTTCTCTCTCGATTCTTGTTACCATACATATGCGCTTGGTTTCATTATAAACTTCACCTACTTGCTATTCAGAGCTCTAATCACTTTGTGCTCTTGTGTTAATGGTACGGGGTTAGTTAAGAGACCATCCCGAGAAATGTCGAGTTAAATTATAACCAAACTATACGATTAAACCAGCAAGCTGCTAGGAAAAGCGTTAGTTAGGATGTTGTAGAATCTACCGCTATGATCGGTTTCAATATTTTGTAATTATTAACTGAGATTAAACGATTGCTATTTTCCGTTATAAGTTTCCCTCCAATTAGTTGGACCTAAACTGAATATGTTGCAATTCTCTCAATTTCATCAGATAAACAGTTGAATCAGTTGGAAAAAATATATATAGTACCCCGCGCCGATCTGTTCATTTATATGTTGGATGATGGTTAGGGTTAGGGTTAGGGTTTGAACCATAATATCACAGTCTTGATGTCCATTCCACACAAACCTCACCTGAACCTATACCCTACCCAACCCTAACATCAGCATAACAATAAAAGTAACGAAGCTGAATCTTCTCTACTCTAGCTTCGTTAAACAAAACAGAATAACAGAATAATATAATAAGGCCCGGTTTTACGAATCTTAGTTAAGTACTAATCCACTAACTATTTGTTAAAGGTACGAAAATATCATATGTAACCAATGTTGATAACAAGTTAATCCGCTAACTATTGCTTAATCCACTGACTATCGATTCGTAAAACTGGACCTAATACAAATATAAATAATAATATAATAATTATATAAAAAATAATATAATGAAAAAATAATATAACATAATAATAAAAATAAAAGAAATAAAAAATAATAATAATATAATAATATAAAAAATAATATACTAATAATACTTGATAACCTTAAAACTTTGGCTTGTACGAGTGAAGTAAGAAAGGTCAGTTCATCTCCTTTGCAAGACAGTCAAGAATTTCATTGCAGAGACAAGTTTACGAGATCTCATACTATCTTATTTTTTCCTTGTCGTGCAAAACCGCGGGATATTTCTTTCTATGTAGTATGTAATATACAACATTCCATCATGTGTAGATGCTATATACAATCTCCAACTGCTAGTCTGAGCTCGACATGGCTATTCTATCCGTGTATTTAAGGGAGTTCTGCTGCAGAGTACCATCTTACACGCCGCAGGAGTGCTGTCTTCGTATATTTACCTATCCGCTTGTATGACAAACCGTTCCAACAACAATGTTACATTATGGTCTATCTTGTTTAGATATAGTTGAGCATGAATGTCAGGTAGAACATAATGGTTGATATTGAAATACACTGTGGTGCTGGATTTGTTATCTATATGAGTTTCTGTTGGTAGTGTGCAGAGAGTTAAACTTGTCGACACTTTAATTATAATATATAATATTGTGGATATTGTTGCGTGTGATAATGTAGAACATGAAGTTAGGATAGTGGAGGATATACAAAAATGTTGATTATTTGTTCATTTAGAAAATATTATGAGAATTGAATCATAAAATTGAACAACGATTTAATGCGATCTAGAGATATAATTTCCTCATAAAGGAATAATTCAGTCAAAATGTGAGAAATAATAAAGTCATCAGTCACCAAGAAAATTTCAATTTCTCAAAAATACCATATATTTATTCACATAATCTAGGGATTGTATTGTATATTAGTTTCTCCGTAAATGATCACAAAAGCCCTGTATGCATTTTGTGTGTATCATCGAGAGTAGGGGCCTATCTATGAAGACTTTTTTTGGTATCTTCCTCGCCGTTATACTCTCTCTCATTTATTCTGTATTTATGTGATGTTTTAGCGTTAAACTGCATGTTAATGTAATAAAATAATAATAATAATAATAACGATAATTTCTTCATTTCCAAAACTTGTTACAGCATTTTACCCTTCAGGATAAATCTTTTATCTTATTAAGGGTGTATGGAAAACATATTTGTATTTTATATATTTGTATTTGTAAGGAATAATCTTACATAATCTTTTTCCTATATTTGTATTTGAATATTTGTATTTGAAAATAATAGTTCTACAGAATCTGGAGTATACTAGTATTTTAGTATATCAGTAGTAACTATAAGTATCAGTATAAGTTCTAGTAGTACGTAGTATAGTACATGTATAGTAGTGAGGAATGTATCGATAAATTTGGATTATTGAATGAATGAAATCAAATCAAATATACTAACTTATACTATACTACCGGTACTTCATCATTTTGATTGAAATATGTATTTTATCGATAATGGGTATCTAAAGATATTCTATGTCTTGATTTTTTGCACTTTTCACTCGAACTCAATATACTGATCATCTATATATTCCAAATTATAAGAGCTTACATCTTCATACAATTAAAGAATTCTCTTTTTATGACAATTTTAAATTTATGAAATGTTACCTCATGCTTGAAAGTGTTTCGTTTAAACTGTTAGAGCTAGATACTCCCAGAAATTAATTCTGAGTTTACAATCAGACGAGAATTATCCACTAAATTCATGATTTCTTAGAAAAACGCTTCAATGACGTAATAAAAACTAATTTTTATATATAATTCAAAATCTATTATATGTATATAATATAATTTATTCTAATTTAATGTAATAAATAAGTGTAGTCCTAATAAAACTTGTCACGGACATGATGGCAAGTGAGATAGCTAGGGCATATGCTCGGTCAGCGTATAGATGGACAACAGCTAAAACAGAAGACTCGCTTTCAACAGAAGAACCCGTTGCATGCATACTTGATGTTTATTCCTGCAGTCATTTCACCTGCTACAAGAGGCCGTGTGTTCGGCCATTGCTTAGGCCATGCAATCTTAAGGGACATCACAAACCTGAAACTGGACCTGAACGAATAATGACGATATTTATTTACATAATTTTAAGGAAACTAGAAATCAGCATGTAAATTTCAGATTTTTATTTTCTTGATAATGTTACAACTTAGCCTTACCTGGGGGTGTAGACTAAGTTGTGGGACCGGGTTCGGGACCAGACTGGACCTCTCCTTCTTAATTAACTAAAATGGCATGGGTAAACTGAAGTTTGTTTATTATCTATATGGGTGCACATAGCCCGGAACCTTACAAGCTATGCCCCACTTGGGTGAAGCCCTTGATAAGAATAAACCCCCTTGATGTATAAACTTGATACAAAATCATTGTTCTCCAATTAGGGCTATGGATGAAATTATAATTAATATATTTGCTCTCCAGGACCTGGCTTATTTTTCTGAGACATTACTCGATTATTTTATGTTTCTGTACAGAATCAGTAATGCCTACGTCATGACTCATAGACTCTGGAGGGAAAAAACTAACTATATCTTCCAAAATTAATATGATAATTTCTAGTTTTCTCCGAATTTATGGAAACAAATATCGTCATTATTCTTCAAAATCTAGTTTCATGAATTTGATAACCTTCAACATATATTCATCCCGAATCTAATAAACCAACCACATCATCGTAATATTATATCCCCAGCTCTCCCTGATCTTGTGATTGATGATTCCAGCTAGAAACGTAGGTAAATGTTGTTCGGTTGTCGACGTAATCTCCCTTACCATCTCCGACTCTTGGCGCCTATCCGCCTCTTATCCTGTCGCCCAACATTCACCGGCCAAGAGGTGACAAACAGAAAGGCACCGAACAGTTGAGATTCATTGAAGTAGAGATTCGTAAGATCTGCCAAGGGTTGGGAAGAAGGATCATTAACCGACCGTATGATCGAATAAAATGAGTCGCTCCTTTGAAGTCGTAGAGCGCCAACAAGGAAAAGGTTCTACGCATTATGTAAATCTGTCTTAGTAATGAGACCATCAGACTGGTGGAAATGTCAAGGTGAGATAGATATTTACTATCGGTGGAAGATCGAACAGTGAAGAATGTGAAGTGACGAAAGGTGGAAGACAGGTTGTGGAATCGTCGCTGATGAACCATTCTATTGCCACGAACACACACGCACACCAACACACATGAATATATATATATATATATATATATATATATATATATATATATATAAATAATATATACTATATATATATATATATATATATATATATATATATATATATATATATATATATATATATATATATATATATATATATATTGACTACATCTTTGTGTCACCAACACACTTTGAATGGTAGAACAAAAGAAAGGTGACATATTTTGACTTTATAAAATACGTTATTCGTCGCCCAGATGAAATGACAAATCGATTATGTATTTGAACTTTTGAACAACCAGAGGAGATTATATATATATATATATATATATATATATATATATATATATATATATATATATATATATATTCAATTGTTTGATCAAATTATGTTCCATTATATTCATATAACCTATCTTTTCTCTGATCGTTCGTACGTTCAAATACACAATTGATTTGTTATTTCATGCTTTAAAGCTACACCCTTCTAGAAACAAAGATTGAGTGTGAGAGAAAAAGCGCTGAAAAAAAAACAAGATTGAATTTGAATTCTCCACAACAAAAAATCGTCATAAAGCCTTACACAACAAGATCTGTTATCAAAAACGAATGTAGTATAATCAAAAAAATTATCTGATGTCGTTACGCTTGTAACAATTAGGTTGCTTAGGAACCGTAGACTTTTAATTTTATATAACAACAAGCCAATTACTCCAGTATTGAAACAATGACACCGTTCAGTTACAGGATGGGAGGAATTAACTCTCATCGCATCAAGCTCTTATTAGCATTGCTGATTCCATACTCTAAAACATTATCATTTCTCATCGCGAATGTAAAATATGTGTATTATTAAAATATATGGTTATTAAAGACTTTGCCATTCACCTACAACGGCTGTCATGAGCGACACAGAATAATTGATCGATGGATAGCATAATTGAGAGAATGAAAATGGTAATAGATCAAGAAAATGTAACTGATTATAATATGTCAAACGAAAACCTGAAGTTATAAGGAAGTTGAATGAAAAAATTGCTATGAAAACTATTTTTTTTTTTTTTTACGTGATACAAAATCATTGTTCCCCAACTAAGGCTATGGATGAAAGATGAGATCGTTTGAACGGGGCACCACAAGGGCGATCTTAAACACCACAAACTAATATTATATATAAACAATTACAAACGGATGAGGGATGGGGGGGATGGAAATCAATTAATAAAATATAAATGACCGGCACATGCAGCGCAGTAGTTAACGCGCTCGTTTCATGTGATCCGGGAGGCGAAGGGAATTCCCAACCCAGTTCGATCCCCGCCGCTGACCATCTTTACAGAGGTGTTTCATGGTTTCCCTCTGTAGTCTAGGCTAATGCTGGGATGGTTCCTACAATAAGTCAGCCACGACCGCTTCCTTCCCACTGTCCTTCTCATTACCCCAAAACCTTCATCCCATCATCTAATTAATCATCCATCCGACGCCATTGGATCTGCGCTATCATAACAGTGCGTCGTTAAAACCCAATATATAAAAAAATATAAATGATTTTTCAAAATGTGTACTGACCTCTTAAAAATGTCTACCCTATTATTATAAAGGTTGAACAGAACACATCTCTCACGACGTCTCATTATTTCAAGTTTTGTTAATTGAATGAAACACATCTTAACTCTTGGGGAGTGTCTTTTGCACCTGGCTAAGCATGTGCGAGTGTATCCCACACACTCGCTAACGTGTCACTGATAATTGATAAAGACGATCGTATCACCGTTATACCCTGTTGCTCCCACTCTATCTCCGTCTCTCTCACACTCTATCGCTCTCTCACTCGCTCCTACACTGACTCGCAACACCTTTAATTATAAGGCCTGAAAACCGCAGGACAGACTTTCCTGTAATGTTATACACAAGCTAACACAAACATAGATTATGTGAGCAGATATGAGAAAGGAATGAAATATTTATATTTTTATATTTCCGTATAATTTTCGTAGTGAATCGAATTGCAGAAAAATAATAGGAAATGTATAATGTGTGTATTATTATGTGATGGTTTACTTTATGAAGTGTGAATATGCATAACGCATAAAAGTAACATAGTATTTCATGCTTATACACTGCCCAAACGACCAAACATATTATTCAACACGAATGAAGATAATACTAGGAAAACTAGGAAAGCTTTAGCGAGGATTCAATTTGACATACTGAAAAAAGTTGGTGTTCGTTTTTTTTTTTTTTTTTTTTTTCTTTTTTTTTGTCGGTTCTCCGCAGGTCAAACGGCTACAGCTATCAACTTCAAACTTTTTTTCAATATCTGACATCTGACTTAGATCTGTATAGTTTTGTGGCATTATCGGGGGGTAACCTTTTTTTATGAATTCTAGAAATTTCAAAAATACCCATTAGAATAACATGGCGGGAAAAAAAAGAAAATATTTTTATTTTCCAGAAAAATGAAATTTTGCGTCAAGTTGAATTACATTCTGATACACATTTCTAAAAATTTTCAGCTTGATCGGGTCAGCCATTTTGAAGAAAAAACATAAAATGTACTAAATTGGTACCACTCAAAGCAATTTTTACCCATTTTTAACCATACTATTACTATTCGCTCGTCTAACAACGGAATCCTCGCTGAAGCTCGTCTAATTATTATAATGTTATTGATAGTTTCTCCAGTTTACCAATCGGCTGTTAGTTCATTAACTTCTATTCCTAGTCGTGACATAATGATATTTAATTCATGTGTACCGGATGAAATGTATTTAAGTGGACTGTTTATAATCGAATGTAATTAAACTGGATCGCTGTAGACTGTAATATCATTATACTTTTGCATAGACACGATACATATCACATATAAGTTTGTTTTGTTTAACAAAACAGAGAGGTGTCATGGATGGCGTATACAAATTAATAACTCTTTTGTATATAATTGCATGATAAAGATAATCAGTGGTATTATATTTTCTCAATCCAAGGCTGTATTGTTTCTGTTGATCGTACATCATTCAAACTATAGGCTGGATCTTCACAAATGAGCGAAGGAATTAATTTCCCATCATTAATGTCCTCAATAACAAACAAAAAAAAATGTAAAATAAACGTGAATTTTGTATCCCATTGTCTTTCAAACATCACATTGACAAATTATGCAAACTATAAAAATGGAAACACGGTTCATTATTTATAAAATTATTATTATTTTTCCACAATGCGTGTTTCATTATTTCCCCGTTGTCTACCGGAGCGTGTCCGCTTGTTACACCTGACAGAAAGAATACAATGATACTAGTCGACATTAATTGCAGAGATATTGTACCAGCTCTTGTCTATACGATAACGAATACGCTGTCTTTAGCAAACATTACATTGTAGATCCTGATATCGAAATGTAACGTTTTAAAAGTACACATCTCATATCTTGATGGAGCAATTCTCTTCCTCCACTCGTTTCTTTACTCGATACAATTACATTATTATCTTCTATTTCTTCAGAGTTACGCCTTCGAACTTGTTACGATAGAACAAACAAGTATCAATGTAGAATTTAATATTGCCATGCTAATTTCAACTACGTTTTATGAGCTTATTTGACAGTTAATGCATATGTAAACGTGGATATACAAGTTGTACAATATATTATTTGGACAAGATTATATGGACTCGGCCAGTGTAGCTTGGATAGTTTATAGTGCGAGAGACCCACACCCTGTTTCCAAGTGTGCCTCTCCTTTGCCACCATTCAATAAGGTGAAACAAAAACAGGTTCGTGTCACTGACTTTAGGTTCTGATCCACAAGAATGATAATGAAATTCATTCACAACTAGCTTGGCACTCTTCGTGGTCATCGTTTTCTTTCTATCTCTCTCTTCGATATATATATATATATATATATATATATATATATATATATATATATATATATATATATATATATATATATAAATAAGAAAGAGAGAGAGAGAGAGAGAGAGAGAGAGAGAGAGAGAGAGAGAGAGAGAGAAAGAAAACGATGACCACGAAGAGTATATAAATATATATATATATATAAGAGAGAGAGAGAGAGAGAGAGAGAGAGAGAGAGAGAGAGAGAGAGAGAGAGAGAGAGAGAGAGAGAGAGAAAGAAAACGATGACCACGAAGAGTATATAAATATATATATATATATATACATACAAACAACCCCTATCTCGTGAGGACGCACAGTCATTCCATGATGGATGAAATGGCATTGTTTCTGACAACTTATGGAGACTTATGGTGACCTCAGAAGTCCCCACCTCATTCATCTTGATGCTGGGGGCATATCTGTCACAACCAACCACACATCTCCTCGCCCCTTTCATCTGAGGTGGTTCCCGCCGCACAGACCGCGAATAATCTTGCCCCCTTGACTCTATGTGGCCGTGGTCACTATAGTTGTGACACACGCCGCATCGCCAACACAAGCGCCAGCAGTTCGAGAACATGGCCTACCAATTAAAATCATACTCGAACCTCTTTTCTATACCAAGGATTTTGCCTTTTATAGATCTAAAATATACAAACGACTCGTCTGCATCTGAAAAGTTGATGAAGTTTTACAATAAAAAGGTGGAGACTTTTAGTCATCTGGCGTCGTCGTTGCTTGCTTATTCTCTTATAAAATAGAAATATACGTGCATAGAAAATGTCTGGCCATTAAAATAATATAATAATACTAAAAAGAGGCGAAAAACTCTTAATGAATCTGGTTTTCGATTCTGGTAATGGCTTCTGCAAAAGATGTA
The DNA here is from genome assembly GCA_907164805.1 of Brachyptera putata. Classification (NCBI taxonomy): domain Eukaryota; kingdom Metazoa; phylum Arthropoda; class Insecta; order Plecoptera; family Taeniopterygidae; genus Brachyptera; species Brachyptera putata. Next base: position 24,564,404 of record OU015468.1, on the reverse strand, counting down.
TTTGTGAGATTTAGGTGATCTTCACTTTTGTATTTCCTTTTTTTAATGAGTTAACCATTGGGCAACGTTAATGATTTGTCTGGTTCTGGCGACAGAATTATGGAGGTCGCAGATTGTCGAGGAAATAGAGGATCATGGGAAATATTGCTCATCCCTCAGCGCTCGATGTTTACCTTCGTGTGATTTATCTCCCGACCAGGATTTGCTCACACGATGGACAGATGGTCTCCAATGTCAACACATACAACCCATAACCTTATTTATTCTTAGGATCACTCGGTCATCCATAATCTTTCAAACAGTGTGAAGAGCGAGGAATAAACCCGAGTCCGTAAATCACGGAATGAACATTGTTGTATCCCCTTGTTCGGTTAGTATATGTGTACAACTGTACATCGTGTTAAATGTTGGCCTAATCTCGGGCGCAGAACCAATTGCAACCACCACATATCTGTGTGCGTGCGTGTCTGTGTGTCTGTGTGTGTGTATAGTACAGCCAGGCCGATAATCCTTGTTGACTATTCTCACTACATTATTATAATATGTGTGCGTACATCTATTATTCAGAAATCATATTCTATAGATTCGGTTTCCCTTATTCATGGTTTCATTCAGCTGTCTTTTTATTGAATATTTTGATGCATTTGATCGGCGCTCAAAACAAACATGTTCTTGGGGTACAATAAATGTGAATTGTTTACCGCCGACGACCCGTCTTTTTGCTCTGTGTTAGGGGCCGCTAGGACAAGGATTGCTTGTTGTAATAACATGGTACTTTACCGAGCAATCTGCCGGTTTACGCGTCGTCGTCGGTCGTCCTCTTCTTCTTCTTCGTTGAACATCCGAACGTTCACAGGCAGACTCGCGTACAATCCGAGTAGAAGCGAAGTCTTCGTCGACTGTTCGGCACAAGAAACTGTTTGATCTAGTCGATGACGTCATACTGAGAACTACGTATTTGAAATTCGTAATCATTATTGGATATGAGAAAATATTTTGATGAACTCAAAAGTATAGCTTCTTGAAACAATATAAGGATATTTGGTGTATTCTCTACAGTATTTAAGACGACAGATTTTTAAATAAATATTTGAATTGTAGATTTTGAATCGAGTATTTTATAGAATGACCGAAAACGAAAACTATATTCTGGGTGAGTGAATGATGGATACATGTTCGAATTCACCTGAAACTAATTTTCAATCGAGAATAATTTTAGTGAAAGAAAAAATTCAATTTTATTCATTTTTCATTGAATTATCTCCTAAATTTCTATGTCACGCCAAACGATTGTGATTATAACTCTCTCCCCCCCCCCCCTCCCCCCGGGTCCATTTCCAGTTACATTTAAAAAATACATTATCTCACTTTTCATCTAAAATAATCCTCTTACAATTAACATTTTCCTCCACCAAACATTACTATTTCCTCCTCCATAGTATTCAGCATTGTTGGCTAGAGTGTACATATCTAACTACTCGATCCAAACAGGCGATCTGCTAGTTAAAGCTCTGGGTATCTATAGGGGCAAGGAGGGGTGGGGGGGGGGTGGGTTGGGGGGGGCTTTATAACAATACCTGAATAATTCATGTACTCGACTTGTCACATCCAGGTTTTGCTCGATTTGTTACGGTGTGTGCGGCGCGCAAAGAGGTATACCACCCCCTCCCCCCCTCCCCCTCCCCACCACCCTTACATTCGTATTATTATACTCGGCATTGCTATAAAATCATAGACATGTGTTCTTGTGGATGATGAACGAGTAATGACACGAACTAAAATGGACCCTTTAACTTGGGATATCAAAATGTTAAGCATGGTAGTTTCTGTCGTTACCATGTTACGAGTGAGAAGATGGGTCTGGCCAGGGGTGGTAAGAGTATTCACACTCCATATACGCACACGCATACACTCACATCTCTCTCTCTCTCTCTCTATATATATATATATATATATATATATATATATATATATATATATATATATATATATATATATATATATATATATATATATATATATATATATATATATATATATTTATATATATATATGATGTATTGTCACATCGTAGGTGAATTAGGTACAGCTGCATATGTAGACCGAGTTGATAATGAATCGGATTGAGTCTAGTTTACGAATACGTCAGTAACCAAATTTATATAATGTTTAATAATTTTGCAATTGAATACTCAAAACGGCAGGTTTTAATAGTTCAATGAAGAAGTTGCATATCACTATGAGATTGGAGATATATGAAAATGAGCCAATATTTGATAGATTTGATATAAGTTATATGCTAGATTGGAGCTGCATAAGAAAATTTATTATGAGCTTGAAAATGAAGTCATCATGAGAAAGCCATGATCGCAAGGCATAATGGAAAAATATAATCCTTGAGAATAAATATAAGCCAGATTATTGTGATGGACGAAACCAGGAGATTTGAATCCTCTCATCTAGATTGGCTTGAGTTCGAATCTCGCATGATGTCTCTGAATCTTTCGTGTGTATTGTTGGACATATCTCTTGAGTAGAGAATGTCATGAAGATGAAGGAGTGATGAGTGAACTGATTCAATATTTTACCAACCCCTGTGCTCGATATAAGAACACCAGATCAGACCTACTTTGCATAATGTTGTCACCACTGACTTGGGCTACGTTTTGCCCACCACCTCAGGGATGTTTCTTCCTCTCTCTCTCTTTCTCTCTCTCTCTCTCTCTCTCTCTCTCTCCCTCTCTCTCCCGTCTCCCTCTCTCTCTCCTATATATATCTATATTTATCTTATATATATAATAATATTTTCGTACTCCATCTCTTTCTTCATCTCTATCCCATCTCCTCTCTTCTCCTCTATGTTTTATCTCCCACCTCTCTCTTCTCTATATCCCCACGCTCCTCTCTCTCTCTCCTCTCTCCTCTCTCTCTCCTCATTCTCTCCACCCCTCTCCATCTCTTCTCAATCTCTATCTCCAATCTCCTCTCTCTCTCTCTGTCTCTATATCTCTCACGCTCACTCTCTCTCTCCCTCTCCCCCTTTCTCTCTCTCTCTCTCTCTCTCTCTCTCTCTCTCTCTCTCTCTCTCTCTCTCTCTCTCTGTCTCTCTCCTTCTCGTTAACCGTCTCTCTCTAAACGCCTCAACACTGTAATGCCCCTGGAGATGGAGGAAGTTGCACGCGATTCCTGTGGGAATAAACTCCCACAACTTCACAGGAAGGAGATCCTGATTCCAAGGAAAGGAGGAGTAACAGTTAACAGTTGTGTTACACTGTACTTGCACTGTCATAGCTCTCTCACACTCTCTCTTTCTGTTTTGTGGGAAATATTTATTTACTGTATGTCCTAAACTCATTGTGAACATGTTTTACACATTTTCACATTTTCTTATATTTTTAGATTATGAGTTATTACAATTACAGTTGAAAATAATCTTGATCGAATATGACTTTTAGTTTCCCATGGAAACTGTTCTCAAATGGTTCACGTCATGGCTTCACTCCTTCAAATCTGTCAATTTTTAGTATGTTTGAAAAAGATACAGCTTTTTTGTTTCAATTGTTACTTCTGTGAAGTAGCAATTTTCTGCCATTAATGTTGTAGTGTCTATAATATGTGTGAATGCATTATCCTGTTGTTTTATATCAATTTATAGTTAGCAATATTTCAAATTCTTCCTCTTTATCTGTATCAACACCCATGCTGGTTAACAATCACTCATTATCATGGCTATGTTAATGGCATGTCATATTTGTTGTTTGAATCTATTGTTAATTGAAATATAAATGAGTTATTTGTTACTATTAATTTAGAAAATGTATTTTCTTCCACTCATAAATGCCTATTTCGACAAATTTTTTCCCTATAGGCCTACGTTATATTTTGAACATATTTTAGGTTCCTGTCATATTTCAGTATGATTTGCTGAAGTATGATAATTTTGTCAATATAAAACCAAACTCGAGTCTCAAATCTCATATTATGTTTCGTGTCCACTCTGAAATGAATATTAATCTCAATTTATTGACCTTTTTTGTAATTTTAAGGTTATATTTTCAGTGTTTTAGTGCCTATTTCAAGTTTTTAGTTCACATTTTACCATTATCACTGTTTTGTATAAGTCATCTCTGCCCAAACCCTACTCATCACATCCTCTCTCGTACGATATGAATGCAGATAATTGTTATTTATATCTGCTATAATAGAAACGATTGTCTGTAGTTAATATCAGTGTTATTATAGCTACGAATCGATGGAATTAATTGAAATACATGCAGCTATTACCAATTAACTGAACAAGTACACCATTGTCTACTAATTTATGTACATGCTTACCAAATGCGCGTAATAATTTTGTCAAGTTACCTGTTGAATAGTCCCCTTCGTTTCACAGTAAACAAAAATGCAATTGAAGTATGTGGAATACGATCAGTAGATGTAACATGATATTCTAACCACAACTTTTCTTTGGATGTTGGGTTTAACGACGATAACCAAAACAAATGATTCAATTTTAGATTCAAAATAAGATAAAAAAATATATCAATCATTCTATGAAATAATTATTTTCAAATGTGAATGAAATAATAATTCAATTATATAATTTGTTCAATATATCAATTAATTTCAATATTTAATATCAGTATTCGTGAATGGAATTTATAAGAAATTTCATCGAATGTGTATGGTTTGTACGGTTTCCCACAGAATTTATTCAAAACAATACATATAATATTCTATATGACTCCCTAATCATATAATTTAATCGAGTCTTTTCGAAATATTCTCGATTATTAAAATCAAACATCCATAAACTTCATGAAAGTCTCAATGACATAATTTTGAATGTGTTCAATAAGTCCTCATTAGTTATATCAAACACACATTATACTTGAAGTTCAATCCTAAAACACTTCCTATAAATAAAGTCTAACTGAAACAGAATATTCCCGAGTAACGTCTGCGTTAGTAATTAAACAGCTATGTTATTAATAAAGTTCAACACCAATACTTTTGTTGAACATAAAATCTATGTTTCTCTTTTTATCACTGTCCTGTGTTGAAAGGATTGTCTGTGTATTTGTACAACAGTCAATATAATATAAACCATACGCAACGATAACCATTTCATCTGTCTACTCTGGCCGATTGATTGGCGTTTCCCTCCTTCTCTATTCCATCTCTCATCTCACTCGATCACAAGTGTTTGCACGACCAATGCCAATATACAGTCATGGCAAACCCTGATTTCAATTAGATTGTCGTATTTACTGAGCTCTCTTATTATGATTTCATATCATGAAATGAACCCGCTATCGACTTAATATGGGTCTGGAGGAGGGAGGGGGGAGGGGGGAGGGGGGGGAAGGTTCCTTTGATAGAAGTACTTGTCACAACCGACGATCCAAGGACTGGTTGCTTGATCTTTGCTACAAGAAGAGAATAATACACAACATTAGTGAAATTAATTTAATAATTGTGTGATGTTACAGATGACTGATTATTACGTTTTGAAGATTTATAATAACTATCGTCTAGTGCTCTGCTTACAATGTTCATAATTATACAAATACAAAATACATATTTATCATTGGTTTAATTTGGAGCAATTAGAACAAAGGAAACGTCTTGAAGTCATCTTGCTTATGATTTATCTATGGTCCATGATACATCGAAAAAAATTTAGTGAAATTATTATTCATGACTATATATAAATATTTTCTGATTCGAAGTCACACAGCAAAAGAAAAGCTGGGATAGATTTTTCCGGAATATGTTGCAGGTTTTCTGTATATTCTCCCATCAATGAGCAGCTATGTGTTCATATCCGTTTTGAGGTAATTTAATTGTTGACCTTTCTACCTTGTTTCTTCCAGGATATGGGTGTGAACACTTCGACAAAAACAGGGCTTGTTTTTCAATATTCAGACGTAATAATGGTAAACTTTCGAGGTGGTTATAGAATATGCCTAAATAAAAAATATGTCATTTCGTTTCTATTACACAAATCAAATCAGATATGAATTTATTTTTTATTGGAAGAGTAGGTATTTTTATACATAAGGAAAAAATCAGGATCAAGTGAACACTTCGACAAAAACAGGGCTTGTTTTTCAATATTCAGACGTAAAAATGGTAAATTGAGGTGGTTATAGAATATGCCTAAATAAAAAATATGTCATTTCGTTTCTATTACACAAATCAAATCAGATATGAATTTATTTTTTATTGGAAGAGTAGGTATTTTTATACATCAGGAATGTCGAGAACAATAAACCATTTCCACCCACCAGCAATCTAGTTATTTGCCAGCATTAATATGAGCGTGGTGAAATAGTGAGCGAGGGTCGTCAATCGAACAATCGTCGGTATTAATTGGCAAGTTTCATGGCCGATATTAATCCGTTTGAGGGCATGTTTCTACACGTGTCAACCTTCCACTGCATTAATGTCCGTTACGGTCATTGTGACGTCACAAACTGCCACTTTATACGAATCGTGTTTCCATTTTATAAAAGCGAATCGCACAATAAATCAGAATGACTAGTGTGACGTCACTCGCAGCCAACTATAGAGTGTGTGTGAGGGAGAGAGAGAGAGAGAGAGAGAGAGAGAGAGAGAGAGAGAGAGAGAGAGAGAGAATAGTAAGTCTTCTATCCGGCTCTGCAAATGCATTTGAGTAAAGCAATAGATCTCTCATATATATAAATCCTCATAGAGAAGGCCAAATGTTCACATATGGAAAGGACCAAGAAAATGAATCGCCCTATACGTGTTTCATGTAAGATACTGAAGAAATAGAAGAAGTGAGAGTATAAATGAACTTGGATGAACAATGAAGTTATTATTATTCATGTTCTATAACAAGAAATGTAGAAATTACAATTCAAGCTCATTTTGGTGGAAGGGCCGGGTCTTGAACAATTTTCATTTTATTCGCCAACAAGAGATGAATATTCAAAGACACAAATAGTATTTCCGGTCAAGATCAATCTTCATTCTTAATTATCTGAGATATATATTGATCACATACCCACGTTGATTATATTTCTTTTAATTTATATGGCATACCAGGCCTATAGACAAATATCTATAGAAAAATACACCGCATACTTCCCAAGTTAATAAAATTAATCTTCAATGACATTCCAAGTTGACCAGAGAGTGTGTGGAACTTGTCAGGAAGTGGTATTATTTGATCTTCCCCTCCCTTCTCTCCTCCCGGTCCATACAGCCTCCCCAGGAATGATCAATGAAGAGCGGAACGCCAGGAATGGGCGTCTGATGACGATTTCACCTCTGACATGTCACCCTGAATTTCTGTTGAAAAATTCAATATCATCGTCACATTCCATCAAATCAATACATTTCCGAGTGACGGGTGGGTGGGAGGTGGGGGGCGGGGGGGGGGGGGGTGGTCTCAGAGATGATTAATATCAAGAGCTCTAGACAGGAGCCACGCAAGAGATGAGATCGGGAGATAACGCGTTTTACGGAGAACGAACATCTTTGCTGATGTACAGTTATTTCATTTATGAAATAATTTTAGAAAAAAATCAATTGATGATCATCAGTAATAATATGTGTTGGTGTGATTTTTTACCGAAATTCAACTTTTGGAAATTTACAGATGCTTGTAATAATATCATACCAATACTACAGATGCCTAAAAAACGTTGATGGAACAAACAAATGCAAAATAATTTGTCTAACTAAAAAAATCACGATTTTTTGGAACGCGAATATTTTCTTCAGTTCAATGAATTACTTCAAGTATTTTTCCCCAGGTCTAGAAACTTGAATCTATGAATGAGAACACACAAATGAATGATGGATGATCACACAAATGAAAAGAAATATTCGGGAACACTCATGATTGTACAACGCAATGTGATTATAATTCATTTCACACATTTTGCTTCTTGATAACCACATAGATATTTGATCGATATCTGATAGTGTCACAAAATCTATCAGAAATCAAGTGATATAAACTATCGTTCTGCTAAATTTCCATCAAAAATATTAAAATTTTAATTTTTCACCCGCGACAAAACTGTAGAAATCGGGCAACTTCTTTTCAACAAATAATTATCCACATTCAAAAAACGATCATGTTCCAAATTGGGCATCTCTAAATTTTCTTCGTTTTTCTTTCTCCCTTGTTCCACCAACAAACGTCGTGCAACCTCTAACGCATGCGCAATAACCACGCATCACAGGTTGCTATCGTAGGGCCCGTGCTTCCCACCCCCGGCTGGGGGAGGAGGGGTGGGGGGGGAGGCCTCGGGGACTCGCACAACTATAAGGGGCTTGGATTAATGACAAGGAGTGGCTTGTCTAATGTAAAACAGAGCAAGACAGACGCAGAGAAAGACTATTACAGCCACGGCGTCGTAGCAAATGAAAATCATTTTGTTACACTGTAGAGACCATAGCGTTCAACTAATACCTACAGCTGTATCTCGCATAGAGGAGCAAGTCTCCTCAAATGGAGATAGAGAAACGAGCGAGAGGGTAAGAAGGGGGATGTGTTAAGGGACATAAAGAGGGAGAAACGCAAATAAAATCCACTTTGGTGAGAGAGTAAGGGGAAGGGGGGGGGGGGGAGTGAGTGCCGAGAAAATGGATTTACGGTGCTGGTTACGCGGTTGTTTTTGTACAGGCATAGAAATAAAGATTTGCATTCGTTGAATTACTCTTGTGCTCGGGGAAAGGGGGGCGGGGAGGGGGGGGGGGGGTTAGGGGTAAATACCGCGAGTAAATGCTAAGCGCAATTTATTTTACATATACTCACATAATGTCAAGAAGTTTTATAAGGCGAGTCAATTTCAATCAACATTCCTCCCGTTGAGATTCATGCAAGACTGCCCCGGCATGAGGGGACAACAAGAAACACTGTCGCGAGGAACAACCTATTGGATTATTTTTACATGTCTGGAAATGAAGAAAAAAATGAATGCATACAATCTACATTTTAATGAGTTTAACATACTTTCATTTTGATTTCAATGAGTGGGTATGATTTTCCAAGAAATATATCGAAACTTGATGCAATATAATTGTACCTCAATAAAGGCTACGGAGCCGCCCCGGTGGCTGAGTCAATTATCGCTAGGGGTAGTAACTGAAGTCACTGTTGGGCGTGGGTTCGAGTCCCGCATAAGGCATGAGTTTTTGTAAACGTTCTTTCGCTATCATCACTTCATCGTTTAATTATCACCCGCTCATTCGTACCCCCGTATAACCTAGCTGTTGGTGGAGTCGTTAAGCAGCATTACAAAAAAAAGGCTATGGATGAAAGACAAGATCGGTATGAAGAAAAGTAGATATCGTATGGATTATTCCAATCATGTATCTATGTGCACATAATTATATTAACTGTTATTATTCTATATCTCACTTATTACACTTGGCTAATCATATAAATAGGCTTATATATATATATATATATATATATATATATATATATATATATATATATATAGTGAGGAGTGAGTACTTGTATCCACATACATCAAGTTGTAACAAGTCGACATATTTAATTAATAAAAGCATGAATGTCACATGGATCTACGCTTCACAGAGTTAATCCGAATGATAAACCTCGACTCCGAATCAACACTAATAATGAAGAGCACGGTTTAATAAGCGAACGTGTGCTGTATGTTATGTTATGATAAGGGAGGGATTGACCAACTAATCCGACCCATTGTTTCACATCGTTGTTGTTATCTGCAGACACAGGTAGTCTATGGCACAGCTAACTATCTAGTAATAGAGTGTGCGAATACGTTGCATACATATATAGGGATATATACATATACTAGGAAAACGCCATATATGCGTTGTTAGACGAGAGAATAGTAATAGTATGGGTAAAAATGGGTAAAAACTGATTTAGCATAACCGATTCAGCACATTTTATGTTTTTTCTTCAAAATGGCTGACCTGATCGAGCTGAAAATTCTTAGAAATGTGTATCAAAATGTAATTCAACTTCACGCGATTTTTTTTTTTTTTTTAAATGAAAATATTCCCTTTTTTCCGCCATGTTATTCTAATGCGTATTTTTGAAATTTCTAAAATTCATGAAAAAAAAGTTACCACCCGATAATGCCACAAAATTATACAGAACTAAGCTAGATGAGGATCCATATTGAAAAAAAATTGAAGTTGATAGCTGTAGCCGTTTGACCTGTGGAGAACCAAAAAAAAAACATGAAAAAAAACATAAAAACGAATACCAATTTTTTTCCATACGTCGAATTGATCCTCGCTAAAGCTCGTCTAATAAATATCATATAACTTATATGGAGAGAGAGACAGAGAGACAGAAAGAGAGAGAGAGAGACGGAGAGAGAGTAAGAGATATCGGGCCTATATATGCGCTTTGTTATATTGTTTGTGAGAATTATTTGATTTGATTGATGTGGTCACTTCTGTAAATGACTGACCATGAGTTGATAAAAAAAATTATGAAAAATTGTCGAGTGAAAGTATTTATATATCTGACACATTCGATTAAATTTATAGCAATGTGTGTGAATGATCATAATGATGGGTGATTTCATTGCAATATCTGAAATAATCGACTTCCAAATTATTCGACTTTTACCGAAACCAACTCGCAGGTAAAGAAATTGTTGACCAATAACCGGTACTTCCACACAAATCAGTCATAGCTAGGTTATATTGGCCTACATACATGTACTATCTCTCTCTCTCTCTCTCTCTCTCTCTCTCTCTATATATATATATATATATATATATATATATATATATATATATATATATAGAGAGAGAGAGAGAGAGAGAGAGAGAGAGATATATATATATATATATATATATATATATATATATATATATATATATATATATATATATATATATATATATATATATATATATATATATATATATATATATATATATATCATATATATATATATATGTTTATTTAATGTTATACCAAAAGTGTACACAACCATCTCATGCAAATAACAGATGAAGTATATTATGATTATTGCCTTGGTGGAAGTGCCGTGTTTTCAGATGTATAAGATTCCCACAAAATTGAACAGAAATAGTGATAACTTCACTATCGTAGAATCTATCTCGATATAGGCCTGATCATTCTCTAGAGCAAACTATTCCTGATAATATTACTGAACGATGGATATGAACTGCAATGAAATCCTAAATTTTCAAGCAACAAAAACGTACAATACTAAACCTTGTCATCACTAGAGTTGGCATATTAATTTCATTGAAACGGGTGGACCAGTAACTAGCTTGCTGAACCGTCTTTCAAGAGACCGGCGTTCGATTTCCGTCATGCTCAACCATCCTGACAGATTGTCGTTGTTTTCCTCTGTCGTTTAGGTTCATTCTGTGATGGTTCCTTGCCAGCAGATACGTCGACTCCATCCCTTACGAAAACACAGGACGAAGAAACTCTATCTCATCTTCCCATCATCAAATTTATCATTCACCAACGCCAATAGATCGCAATTATCAGCCCAATATACCCTTAAACCTATTTGAATGAAAATAAATCAACTGAGTTATCATTCAATAAAGAGGAACATAATATAGAATCATAGTCCCAGAAAGGTATATACAAATTGTTATGAAGGGTTATTAGGTACTTTTTGGGCTAAAACAATGATAATAATAATAAAAAAAATTAGGGTGAAACAATATCTGTTCACTCCATTAATTTCAGCCATAGCAATCATTGAATATATTTCTATACTCAAATTATCAATTGTAGCCTTAAGGATTATCAATTTATCATCTATACCAGAAATTTAAAAAAAAATGAGGAAAATAACTATCCCAATATAATTGAAGCGTAAAATCTTTTCAAATTATCTAATGATACACTCGAAAACTCTCACATATATATATACAGGTTTTGTTTTCTTCGTCATCTTGGAAAATCACCATATTTATCAACAGATGTTTGTTCTCTTTCTTTTCACTCCAAACAATATTATACTTGCATTTGAGTCTTTACTAACATGTTATATCTCCTAATGTACTCCTAATGTATGTCACTCGATTTGTTTGAGAATAAAATTATGAAAAAATATATAGCAATGTTGTGAATTAGAGCAGAAAATGAAACAATACAATATTCCATATAATTTGAAGACTTTGTATGGTTCTGCTTGACTACATGTATACCTATCTCGAACATATTTGGAATACCTTGTCAGATTACAAGTCCCAACACCTGTTTTGTACCACATCCCTCGAGCCTCATCCATCAGTTAGTCGCGTATAGGTTTACATCCACCCCCCCCCTCCCACCCCTAAACCACCCCCCACCGCCTCTTTGTTTCCATCGGGTCGTGCAATAACACAACTACTCAAGTCAAAACATTGCAAACACAATATCTTACACAAAAACATCATGATGAACGAGTGTGTTTTCAGTAACGCAATATTTCGTCTCTCAGGAGTCCAATATCCGAGAGGGTAACTTTTAATTCAATGAAAATTGAATGGTTTTGGTCAAAATGCGTTTTCTCAGAAAGGCTACTCGAATGTGTAAAGTTAGGGGATACGTACACGGTGCTTATAAAAATGGAATAATTCGTATTTGATATTTTTTTTGTATGTTCACGAACAACTGTGATTGAATGGAAGGTTTATCAACCCCTTATGCTTTTTAATTATTGTGACATTCTATTTTTGTGAATTCAATCAGTTCCAAGATTACAAGTCAATGAATACCAAGAATGTGATGAAATTCGTTGACGTATTATCGAGGGGTTACCAACTCCTGAAATCCGGTGTACACTTGCCATGAAATCCCATTAAAATTCCCTTGAAATCACTGAAATCTCTTGAAATCCCATTGAAAACCGTATGAAATCTCTTGAAATCCCCTGAAATCTCTGAAATCACCTGAAATCAGGTGAACACCAAATTTTTGAGTTGTTAACCCCTCGCGTATTATCTCTGAACTTATTGATTTCACAAAAATAGAATGTGATATTGATGAAAAAACATAAAATTATCTTGGGTTGATATACTTTTGATTCAATTACTAATACACTGGTTCGTGAATATAGAAAAAAATAGTGAATACGAATTATTCTATTTTTATGCACCGTGTATGTACCCTCTTATAAGAGATGAATGAATATATATGAATGAAAGTGAAATCTTCAGCTTCCGTCGCAGCATCACACATTCCTGTGGACCATTATGTGACAGTGTATTGTGAATGGTTTTTGGAATGGTCACTTTGGTTATTGTTGTCGTGGGCGAAGAACGCCTCCATGATGGAAATGTCACATGACTAGAATATGGGTGGTCGCAGAAGTGAGATGTAAAACCGAAGATTAGCAGTTCTCAGATAATTATACAAGTTTTACAAGGTAATCTTGTGTTGAACTTTAGGGGATTACGGAGAAAATGTTGAATTAATCGGTCTATGATGAGGAAAGTAGAGGCATCATGTCAAATAACTGTCTTATTTTTTTATTAAATAGGCCTACATGTTTTTTTTTGAATATATCTGTGACGTTTGATGGACGATTTTTTTCTTATTAATTTCAAATGTGGGCCAAAGTTTAATACACAATAGGCCCTACATATAGTTAAATGAAAATGACGGTTGATAATTCGGTATGTTTTTCATTTTATACCAGGAAAGGGCTTGCTCGTTCTTGGAATATTCTTTGTTATCCCTCAGAAAGTGAAGTTTTTGATTCATACAGGCAATCATTGCCTTTTTTCTATCATCCAAATACGCGTTATCACTACATTGTTATTTTATGTAACGGTAATTCTGTTTATTGTGTGTGTAATGTTTCATATCCAGTTTATTTAAATGAGTCTAGAACTAATTGTTAGGGTGTAGGCCTATAGGGGACGGAGATAATTATTTCAGCATTCGCATTATCTTCCTCACGGTAAAGTTCTCAGTACTAATAACATATTAATCTATAATAACCCATCTTTTCTAACTTCTCCTTTAGTGATTTGACTGATCCAGGAAGCATTTTTTTTCAGCTTCTCTCTTCCATTCCAGTCTCTAATTGTCCTGTTCAGGAATGAAAATGAATGAATGTTCAGGTAATGAAATAACTTCGCTTTGCTTGAATAATTACAATATTCCAGATGCTCTTATTTTCATATTCACGTATTTATCTATTGAATTGACCGTTAAATCACAATACATACAAATAATCATTTATACTAGGATATTAGACTCATCAGAATAACAAGAAGAGAAATAAATATACAATAAATGAAAAGTTACAATAAATCAATTGAGTTTGAGGGAGTAAAAATATTTCTCATGATACAGTGCATGTTTCAGAAGTATATGTATACACAGACCAATAAACCAATAAGTAAATATCCATGGTCTTTGATAGGTATGTTACAATACTAAAATTTGATGCAATCTGTAATTGACAATACTTCCTTTGGTAAGTAATTGAATAATTTCAGGCTTATACATAAAGATCACTCTCATACTCTCCTCTGATCTGCATTGTAATTGACATTTTGCCACAATTTCTTGTGTATGTATGAGTTGATGGGCTCTACTATAAATATGTTTATTTTTCATAACATACAATAGAACTTCCAGAATATAGGTGATGTTATGATCCTTTTTTCTCTGAATATTGGTTGTTAATATTGGTTATATTCATGTGAAGATGTCTTACATTTGATGAACAGTGGACGAGTGAGAAGGCTGAAACCAAATATTCTGACTCACTTCAATATTGGGAAAGACAGAAATTTCACAAGACAATTTCAAAACTTCCACACGATCTCAGAACTTACCCCAACAATTGAAAACTTCAAGTGTCTGTTACTATACGAAATTCTTTTTCCCTTTTGATTAGTTTCTACGGGTATCAACTCGAAAAGGATTGAAGAAAAGTAAAAAAAAAAAAAAAAGATGAAGTAGAATTGAAGACGAATAAGAGTTTCATCATAAGCGTAGCAATTTTCTCTGATGTTGATATTTGAACGACGTTTCACAGGACCTAAATATTCAACGCGCAGTTTTATGAATCTTGCTGGCTGCCATACAAGAAGAGTCCTTAAGTCTTATTCGCAATTCCTCATCTCCTTCTATCTCCCGACTCCCTCGGTTCATCTCTTAGCCTTTCAACTTGCGTGCTCTCCCTGAATGATTTAGTTCCCATAGTAACAAGACATTCGCAAGCTGTGAATTTATAAAAGACAACCATGGCGCCCGATATTATGAGAATTTCTTTTACACTTTGGGGGAGAATGAGGGGGAGGGGGGGTGTCATGTGTGCTGAAAGTCTTATTTTAAATTTATTCTAGTTAAAAACGAAGTAGGGAAGTGTACGTTTGGTTTTAAAGTCAAGCGATGTAGCTCTTTTTAGGCGACGTCGTCTTTATAAGCCTCCTGACTGGTATAAAATGAGATCTCCCATCTAATCTGCCTTGTTTAAGAAAGTCTATGATATAGGCTGTATAACTTGAAAAGAATTGTGATACGAGCGAAAGGCTTTTCAAAGTTCAAAGTTCAAAGTCCTTTTATTTGGAAACATTTAGAACTTTTAGACGAAATGTTGTTTCGTATTTCTGTGTTTTTCATATTGGCCACCTAACTATATGTGTAGGCCTAGATACACTTTTTGTACAAGTGCAATATATATCATACTAAAATATATTTTGATGGATAACTATATTTTTCAGAAAATCAGCTCTTTCAGATGTATTCTCAATTTTGAGAGAGACTAAAAAGAATACTTTCTTCAGAGAAAAAAATAAAGTCAACACGGACATTTGAATTGACTAGACTCTACTCTGAAAAAGTTTTTTTTTTCTTTAAATTTATTAGTAACAATGTGACTATACAAACGAGTCCTTCCATGAAAGTATCAAATCATATTTTAGACATAAATTTCTATTTTTATCTACGCCTAACCGAACTTGCATGAACGTAGAATAGACACAACTCCTGATGAAGCATATATGTGGGCAAAGCTCAAATAAATATATCTTTCGAAAGAGAATATCGAATAAAGGTAGTTTTAGCATCCATCGACCCAATTCTATATCAGTTATATTCTCTATAACTCGCTGGATGAGTAGCTGCCACTCCCCTCTACCAGACTCTCAATTAACCTCAAACAAAAGCTCACACGACTCCTGGCTTATAATCCAACTAGAAATCAATGAACCAAGAGTCTGTTCTGTTACCTAATTTAGAAGATCGTTTCGACTTCCGGCCGTTATTCTCTTCTCTGGCGCATCATAACGAGGCCTAGATGACATCGATAAGGCACTTTAGTTGTTTGGACACGTTTATAACTAACTAGGAGGGCGAACCGACCGAGTCTTCGACAAGGGAGTGGATCAGGCTAATTGAGGGTTAAGTTAGTTGGAGTCTCAGCGGCCGAGACCTTAGCATCAAGATTAGGGAGGACGGTCACCTTTTACCATATGGTTGTGTACAAAAACAAGTTGTGTCAACAATTTTATGATCTTTAAAGGACATAACAACCCTAAAACTAGATTTTAATGAATGATGACGATATTTATTTCCATCTTATTAGAGAAAACTAGAAATCATTGTCTCAATTTCAGACATTTTAATCGATTTTTTTGTCCTCCAGAGACAATGATTCGTGACGTAGGCATTACCGATTCTGTATAGTAATATAAACAGAATCGAGTACGTCACGACTCAGAAAAAAGCCAAGTCCTAGAATACAAATAAATGAATTATAGTTTTCGAAATCGAGATTATATTTTCTAATTTGCTCTTAATTTAGGTGAATAAATATCCTCTTGAAATCTAGTTTGAGGGTTATGATGTCCTCTAAGTTATCTGGCGTCTAACGATCAAGATAAGGAAGAACGGTCACCTAACCATATGGTTGTATACAAAAACAACATCAACAATTTTACGATCTTTAAACGAAATAAAAACTAGATAGTTTCCAACATTTAATTACATAAATGGCGCCGATTGTAGAGAACCACAACAGTATTGTCACAGTGAGTAGTCAGAAGCACTAACTTCTGTTGCAAGTCCTAACCGCTCGATTTATGTGTTTCAAGTTCGCTTCGCCAACCGGGTCCAATAACTTTCATAAATACGCAACACACGCGTGGTAGTAAAGTGAAAGACTTATTGTATACCAGATATTAGAATACAAAAGATGGAGAAGATAAAGGTATGTAACAGATAAGTCGAGAGACTTGGGATTATCAAGAGAAGTTGTTTTAGAATTTCAAGTTTATGTTGTTAATAGAAAAGGTCTGGACCATGTTTCTTATGTCTTACAGATTATAGGGATTAGAAACACACTTTTAAAGGAATTCCTTCTATTCATGTCCAGGAGATTATTGTCTAGTTACGTAACTCCCTGATTAGTGTTCGTCTAATGGTTTATGTGGGTCGTCAAGTACTCGCTTTACATGCATGGACAGTAATTAATCATGTTCGCCAACTGTAACTCGTGATTCTGTATTGACCACTACGTATGTGTGTGTGTGTGAGTGTGTGTGTGGGCTGTTTTATTTCACAAATATTCAAATGCAACAAAGATACGACATGTGTGCATTACAACAATTATTCATCAGAAGTAGGATTATTATATTGTTATTGTGTTATTTAGTATATGAGTAAAGTTCAAGAGTCAGAAGGATGCTGTTTGGACCACAATTAGATCTGTGTTATAGATAAACACTGACACTAACCTAGCTACTGTATTTCTCGTGTTCTTTATGAAGAATTATGAAGACCACCGTGGAGGATTGAGCATATAATTACAGTAAATCGCAGTATAAAGCTGTCAGATTATTCAATAAAAGAAAATACTCGCATATTTAGAAGAAATCTTTTCTTAAAACGTGCTGATAAATGTCTTTTTGGACACTACTAAAGAATGCTTTACTAAATCTTGGACTGAGATCGAGAATGAGTAGGTATACATACGAGAGAGGAAGAATTATCTAGTGCCATAAACCTTTCTCAACTTGTAAAATGGCACCCACATAAACCAGAATTAAATATAATCGCGATAAAACGAAATGGACATTTGAGAAACTTGACATTTTTTACTCATTCTCAAATCGATTTACTTAAAAAAAAAAACGGAGAAATTGAATTAAATACGTAGCTGTCAGTGAAATTATTTTGTTGTTGCTATTTCATAAAATGACCGTGGGTTTTACACATATTAGGCCTTAAAGTAATGACTCAAAAATTCACAATGCTTGGAAACTATACTTGGATTACTGCTTCACGCAAATGTTTGAGTGAATGTGAATCTTTTTCACAGTCCGAGAAACAGTCCAAGAAACGGACTTTTGGTGACCATAGTACATGAGGGCACCGAGAACAAAATTACCATTTAAAAAAACAGCTATGTTTTATATACATTTATTTCATTTTGTTATTCTAGTTATTCTCCAATCAACTATATGAACGTCCAGAGTGACGTTTGGTACGGGCAATGTACATCACCTAGATAATTCAGCAACACATTGACCATACTCCAGACAAAATTAAATTGAAAAATTGAATCAATTCTAAAATATCAGAGGGCATCACAACCCCGAAACTAGATTTTAATGAATAATGAGGATATTCAATTACCTAATTCAAAAAAAAAACTAGAAATCATCATCTCAAGTCCAGAAATTGTATTGCATTTTTTGTCCTGCAGAGACCGTCCATGAGTCATGACGTAGACATAACTGATTTTTTAAAGGAACAGGAACGAGGAATGTCTACGTCATGTCTCAGAGATAGGCCAGGTCTTAGAAGAAAAATAAATAAATCTCAATTTATTAATAATTTATCTATAAAAATCATCATTATTCGTTGGAATCTAGTTTTAAGTCTGTGATATCCTTTAAATATATCTATTTATTTTTGACAGTCAAGAATTGCGATTTCTATTCAGTTTACATTTTAAACTATTGATAGTAAAACCAAGCCGAGTGCATATAACTCTTGGTAAGATGTATTAGATTAACGACTGTACGCATTAGACTTCATATAGAAGTCCAATAGACACGATGCAAAGCACTCAGTCAAAATAGCTCCTACATATATATACACATTCGCATATATAAACATGGAAACAAGTGCTTGTCTAATAGAGAGAACGAAGCAAATATCATCAACGTCTCTTTCTCTTCTACCCTTCAGAACCGACAGAAAATGTTGACACAAAACACCAGTCAAGTTAATTAAACTTCGAGATGACAGTGCCCCCTCCCCCGCCCCCACCCCCAGCGTCCCACCCCTCGACAACCCTCCCCCCCACATCGGCGTCCAAGTGTTAATTTCCTGATAAGCTCGCCAAGCTGTACTTGCTCTCAATGGTGATACTTTACAAACATTCATTCGATAGCTTGCTGATGGCTGACTCTGGGCTGGACACTTTTATACACACTCAACTGTGAGCTAGGACTTCATTTATAAAACGTACGAAATGAAGACAAATCTGCGATATTTCTGTATACACTTGTATATACACACATATATATATATATATATATATATATATGTTGTAGCGTAGACGTTGAGGGCCGGAGGAAGATGATAATAAGTCACTTTTTGGTTATTTGCCCTTCCTTGAAACAACTTGTGGCTCTAAAAAGAGCCTTGGGTTTCGACGTTTCGGCTGAAAACGTTCGGCCATCTTCAGAAGTCGTTGTGGTGTATATATATATATATATGATAATGAGTCACTCTCCGATTGCCGGCTACCACACCACAACGACTCCTGAAGATGGCTGAACGTTTTCAGCCGAAACGTTGAAACCCAAGGCTCTTTTTAGAGCCACCAGTTGTTTCAAGGAAGGGCAAATCACCGAAAAGTGACTTATTATCATATTCCTTCGGCCCTCAATTGTATTCTTTTGAAAATTTTCGTAAATATTGAAAATGAGCGAATCAGTTTATTGTTCTAGACATTGCGAATTGAATTCACGGCACTTCCACCAATAGTAAGTGATGTGTGCCATGTATCACCAAATGAAGGAGATTCTGGAAGTTCGTTTGAAATATGGAATGGATATAACAATAAGTCTGAAAAATATATATGAAGGGGAATAATGGATATATAGATATAAATTTGAATGACTTCTGTATATCATATATAGTATTATATCACATATTTGCTGGTTGGTCTTATTGGTAATATTATGTTGGGATCATTATAATCTTCGACACAGTTACGTTGAATTATGAATTATTAATTATATAAATATATATATATATATATATATATATATATATATATATATATATATATATATATATATATATATATATCGAATCTATATTCTCAAAAAATGTTATCGCCATGGTATCCTCCTTAGGTAACGCAGCCCACAATTTCCATAGCCCAGTAACACAACTTAATTCGTTTTTCAAAACTGACAAAAATGAACATGCTTTCACTGACATCAACTACGTATAGGCCTACGATATAACATCAATATTAATTCCTTTGAAAAACATTCGTGCGTAAAATTATTCCATCAAAGATCTAAATGTAGAAATTCCGTCTGTAATTCCATGTTACACTGACTTGTATGTATAGTATATATATTCTATTATACGAAGGTCTGTGAGATTATAACATATTCCGATATCTTGAAACAGGAAGTGACGTAACAACCGGATCATCGACATGTTGCGTGCTCGAGCTTAATCCCCTCCATTGACATGTTGCTCGTTTCTTTTAATTCCACTGATAACTGTAATGACTGCCATTGGCTCGATTCAAGTCCGTCCCAGCAAGGTGTGGTTGCCTTGACGACGTTATGGCCAACACAAGTTTAGCGTCATGAGAAACAATAATGGCCGCGACGGAAATACATGCCAGTAGCTGATGGCTTGGTTGAGACCTGACTGATCAGCATGATTTCAAAACATCGAGAAATAAAGTTTCAGAAGAAAATGGATAATGATAATCACGGTATTAAAAATTCAATTCTAATTATTACTTCATGTCAATTATTATAATTTTATTTTTCAGGGGTGGTAAGATTGCTTCTGTAGTGGTTTGTCCGAACGTACCTACTTTATCATACTTGGCTATATTTGGAGAATAATGACTCTGATTCAATTTGGGAAAATAATCATACATTTTTTTCCCTATACTTTTACTAACAAAGTTAGGTGAGTGCATAGGGATTAACTAGGGCAAAAACATCTGGACTTGGGTTTGCCTGTACCAAATCACGTGTTACATATATTTCACATATTATATTATTCATATCGATCTCATCTTTCACCCATAGCATGATTTTTCATCAACTTTCGATGTCATTGATATATATATTTAGATATAATTATTAGCAATTATTAATTCATATTCGAGTTTAATTTCACCACCCTCACCCTATACTCCGAACAATTATTTAGTACGTTTTGATTAATTTTTCCATGTCCATATAATTCATTCATGACTCTATATAGATTGAGAATCTCTGTATATGAAATGTATTTCTGGACATTCTCAATGTTTTTATTCTCTACATCTATTTCGCAAATTTGAACACCAGTCTACATATTGTGAGTTCATCATCAAATATAAATAAAATAAAACATAAAATAGAATAAAACAAATATAGTCAATAGTCGTTTATCATTTTTACATCTACATTACCGTGCATTTCCAAGGCTGGCTATTATATTATATATTATACTCAACGAAACTATATCCTTGTGAGTCTAAGAATGAAAATGAGTTTTTAAATTGTTGTCACTCGAGGCAGTTTTTACTCACGTCTCTAATATTATAACGTCTCCCTCAAAAGCTTTTCTCAAACTCAATAGTAGTTGCTATGCTTATATATACAAACCAGACCAGACCAATTAATAAGTAATTTATCAAAACCGTGTTTAGGGCTTTTGTGGAGTGAGGTGCCAAAACTACCCGAGTTAAATTAACCTGAATGAAGCTGAACTAACACTTTGGTTCACGAATTCAATAAAAGTGGCAACCCCCCGTCGTGAGCCTTTCTAAACATATCTCACCTTGTTCATACCTCTCTCTCTCTCTCTCTCTCTCTCTCTCTCTCTCGCTCAAAGAGCTCCTCGTCATTCAGTGTTTAGATTCTGCATGGGAGGTTCTATGAGATTGACCGTGTTAATCTGTACAATGGCTGAGACAGCTAGAGAATAGACGTCTCCCCATCAAATCACTTTTTGTACGACATAGCAGCTAGTTCTAGGACTTTATGTAGATACGTTCAAACAATATTATATTTGTGTTTCGGAAAATGTTACCGTATTCATTTTGTTGGAGTGGGGTGAGATTCTTTGATATTAGAAATTCATATCATGGAAATCATTAATGATAGAATAATGTTGGCTTTTATTTTCTTGCTTTTACATTCGGATGTAGTACTACCACAGATTTTAAAATATGATATTTCGATAAATTGATATCAAACACTGACGATATAAGTGTTTTATCGATATGAAATTTGAGTATGTATACAATATAAAAATCTCAAACATTATTAATCTATATAAAGAGAGAGAGAGAGGGAGAGAGGGACTTGGACTTCTTCTATGACTACACTTAATCTGTAATGAATTCATTCCACGAATTTATTTTCCATATAAAAATAATAAATAACAAAGATTTAAAACCCATTGTAATTCATTCAAATAAAATATTGCAATAAGATATATTTTTGGGACTGATCGCATCATATGTATTTTTGTTGAAATATATTGAATAGAAAATATAAAATTCACAAAGTTGTATCTCATATTATTTCCTACATCTTCTTGGTTCAACCCTATGTTGGTAATCCTGGTTCAGCTTGAAGTTCCTGATTAGATAATCCAGCTAACTTCCGGTTGGTAACATTGTAAGAAAACCTCTAGTTGTGACACCTAGAAGATTGAAGCCTAATTGACACTTCTCTATTTCCAGCCATGACACCTGGAACCGGAGTAATGAGGATTCTGCAAGCAAATAACTTACCCCTGTATGTAACCCTCAACCCCTAATGCGATTTACGCTCTCCTTGTGTACGAGTAGAATAGCAAAGGTAGAGCATAATAGCCGTGTTTGTGTCTGATTTTTCTACCTCCATGATTCTGTAACCGAGTTTTGGGTGTTGGGGGATTTGTAGTAGGTTTGACATGATTGGAACTGTGAATATAGAAAGAAGAATAAGCCTATATAACCAGATACTACTTGCTGGTTTTACTTATATATATAGAGAGCCGAAAATGTTCAACTTATACGTGAATAGGCTTCAAGTTTTTAGAGTTCGATTGAAAGTAAATCGGCTTAGCGTACCCTCGAGAAATGCTATAGGTGCAAGAGGGATAAACCGGGATCGTCCTCCTGCGGGTGAGAGAGAGAGAGAGAGAGAGGGAGAAGTAAGCCTATAGCATCCTGTTGGACAGTGTTATAGCTGGGAGCTGACCCACAAGCGACCAAACAAGCTGTCACAAATGATTTCAGACAAATCGGATCAGAAAAGTCGACGAACATACGGCTGCAATAAAGTCCTATTGAAGGAATGACAGGATAAAAACAAGCTTCGCTCTGCTAAACATGTATCTATGGATACAGACAAATATAATTAACAATTTGATCACACAAAACCTTTATATCTAGAATAGTGAACAGAAATTCACTAATATTCTCCAAGGTTTATGCTTTGACATGGCTATAAAATTATGACATGCATAAAATATTATTTATATCTTTAGTATAGTTATAAAATACCAAAGATCTTATACGTCTCAGCGTGGTGCCTCATTTACGTGGGCTAACATTTCTAGGTGTAGCCAACATCTTCTTCGAGACTCACTCTGTATATTATAATAGAAAGACGCAAAAAGAGAACGTGGAAAATTGAATAGTTTCTACCAGATGCAAGGAATGAATGGATCTTCTCCAGAAATGAAGTGAGCAAGCAAATCGCATTGTGTATTATGATATTATATCCGTATGAGGCAACTTCTACTCCAGTGTGGCCACCCACAACAATTTCAATTGAAACTCAATGATTCATGATTACGTTTACCTGCTAGCTGTCAAAGCTCGTAAATAATCCTCCTCACGTGTGCTTTGAGATACTGGCCATGCTCTCGATTACACAATACCCTTATTGAAACGTCTCACCTTATGGCGAGCACCCTATCACCTCTCAGACCCCCTGTGAAGTGGGGTGCACCTGGGGGCTAGCTGGAACTCACGTAAATAACAAATTCACGACTCTGTAATGACTTGACTATTGAATATTTCAGAATTGGTTTTGTCAAATGATGATATAATAAGGAAATACCGTTTGAAATAGATAAGGTAATTCACGATTTTATAAGAAAAGTGACTGAGATTTATGGACAACTCTAGAATTTGGTTTCTCAATGAACGTATGGACCAATGTGGACATTTTGTTGGTGGTCTTTCATGGTCCTAATACAGTCTTTAAATCATAAAGGTGGCAGTTCACATCCATAGAGCCACCGTTGGTGGTAAAAACATCTTTACTATTCTGCTGACTAAAACCCACAGCCTCACACCACATTTTCTATAAGCTTAAAATCCAAACAACTCTGGAATCCTATTCTACACAGAATTATAAGCAAACTCATTTCATGAATGGTTTCTACTTATGTCAGTGTATAATGAAGTATTACCTATCGAGCTACCGGAATACGGTTGGTTGGCACACATTCACATTATGATGAAGCGTTGGCCACGACATCACTCGTTAGACGAACTTTAGCGAGGATTCAATTTGACATACTGAAAAAAATTGGTGTTTGTTTTCATGTTTTTTTTTGTTTTTTTTTGTTTTGTTTTTTTCATGTTTTTTTGTCGGTTTTCCACAGGTCAAACGGCTACAGCTATCAATCTCAAACTTTTTTTCAATATGGTTCATCATCTAACTTAGATCTGTATAGTTTTGTGGCATTATCGGAGAGTAACTTTTTTTTTATGAATTCAAGAAATTTCAAAAATTCCCATCAGAATAACATGGCGGAAAAAAAAGAAAATATTTTTATTTTCCAAAAAAATGAAATTTCGCGTGAAGTTGAATTACATTTTGGTACACATTTCTAAAAATTTTCAGCTTGATCGGGTCAGCCATTTTGAAGAAAAAAATAAATGTACTAAATTGGTACCACTCGAAGCAGTTTTTACCCATTTTTACCCATACTATTACTATTCGCTCGTCTAACAACGCATATATGGCGTTTTCCTAGTCTAATTAACGGCTACATATTTCACGACTTGATTATCGACTGAAATCGTGAGAGATTACTCGTGGAAGAAATAGACTGCAGTGTGAATCTCAATTTATCGGAAATCTGTTCGTTGAGGAACATTTATTATCTAAAACATAGTTTAGGTTGCATCTCATGAATTGTAAACGACTGCGTGTGTAGAGTTGAATCCATGAATAGATGAGGAGGAAGGGTTGAAGATGCATACGTAAGGATAAGAATAACGGATTATGATATCTCGGGGAATTTATAGCTGAGAATATATTTTATATTTTATATCCCGTGGATGCGTAGGGAAGATATCATGGAGAAATCGGTTGTGAAGACAGAAGCGTTATTTATAACCTGCAAATTCAAACCTGTGTTTTATTATTGCCTATAGACGGTTCTTGAAGGTCAATATGAACACCTTGCCTATTCATAGTGTGAACATTATGATGTACAGTTTATGAATTTAATTGCATCTGCATTTATTTTAAATTGTAACTAATAATAATTATAAGAAGTATAGAAAATTAGTTTTTTTTTTAATAATTTAAAATGAATATGTCGTCTTGTAAATCGAAGTCAAGGTTTAACATTTCAACATTTTTTTGCATCATGCGATAATAGACCGTTCACAAATTAAATTGTTATTTATCTGATATCAAATGCATCTGTTCTAATACATGAATGTGGAATTGTACACAATTTATGATCGAAACATAGATTGAATATAACAAATATATATTATAGTCCATATCTAACAATTTCAAATACAAAAATTAAATCTCCATTATAATAATAAGAATTCTCAGATAATTCAAAAATATTTACTTTGAACCGCCGGCAAAAAGTGGTGGTGATAAGATTCAAATAAAATACACAATCATAATTCAAAACACAAGAATAAAGAAGTGATATCTTCATCAACCAAAATAAATCGATTCCTACATTTTCTGATCGACCAACCTACCCTTTTGTTATTCTCGCTACGTTTCCATACCCGTTATACGCCATAAACCTATCACATCGGCTATGATTTACCAGTTAGTGTTTGGCAAAGCTTCAGAATCATTTGAAAGATGGTATGCCTGGTGAAATCTTATGGCTGATAAAACAAATGGAGCGGATAAATAATTTGGACATGTCAGCATGGGTCTCTTGGGTAACCCCCGCGCGCGCTCAAGGTATGCCCGATGTAGCCACATCTTTATCCCGCGTCCTACAGCGACCCGATGACGGATAGCCAGCCTCCCTCTCTCTCACTCTCATGGCAGCACCACAAGAGCGAGAGAGACACACTGACATGAAACAAGTAATAAGCTACAGGACACACGCCGGGAACCACGGGTATATCCTGCATACGTGGAGTTTTTGTTTGTCAGTTTTATCTGAAATATTGAATATTCTAAAAGAAAGATGTTTGAACAGAATGTATTTATTATTTTTACAGATTGCCGTGAATGTTTTTCAATAAAATATTTCAATTTTCTAAAAACTTCCCGTCGCGTTTATACGAAGGGAGACAATTCAGACAAGTTAAAGGTAGGTATATATGAAAAGTAAAGCGAGACCCTTTTGTTGTATGAGAAATTATACGGTGAGTTTGTGATTCCTTTTCTTGCTTGGCATATTTCATGCAAATCCAGTTCTGTGTGGTAAATATTACAAATGGTGATTCGAAGAGTTTGAAAGTTTATGGTAATGTAATGGATTAGAATTGGTCTCGAAACTCGAATAGGAATACGTCGTAACCGGGCTGTCAGTTGGGTGGAAATAAACGACAGGGTTATTGATGATTGCAGAGGATTCAGAGAGAGAAAAACGGTAAACCAATCTTTTCCATATAATATTAGACCCCAGGGTGGTGGCGCCGAGAAGCGTCTCTTCGCTCAGATTGGATGGAACTAGTTTGAAATGCGCGTATAAGGGCATGATTCCAGCAATACCGAGGAAAAGAGATGCGCTGTTTCTACCGCATCATCAAGGGGGTTGCAGGAACTCTATACATGCAAATCTCTAATACTTCCCCCGCCCCCGCCCCCACCCCCATCCCCCACATCGTGCAAGCCCAAACCAATCGCAGGATATATTATATGAGCACACTCATTCCTAAGATGCAGCTAGCAGCAAAAGAAGCGACAGAATAAACCCGTGGAGGGGGAAATGAAGATGTATATATATGTATATACGCATATCATGAAATATTCATTATTTTCTACTGATGCTAACACTTTCAACGATATTAAAATCGTCTCTATTGCTGGAAGAAGCTAACGTCTGTGTAGACGATCCCTATAAGACGTTCGGAAGAGTTACATTCGAGTGAGAAAGAGTTCTGTTGATAACATGTGTGAGAAAGAGAACAAAAATGTGGTTAGGTTAAAGGCAGAAAAACTTTGCTGATGGAGAAAAGGATATAAAAATAATAAGTATGAAAGAGAAGAAAATTACAATGATATGTTTTTTTTTCTCTTGAAATTGAAAAGAGCATGCACAAATTGGATTTCTACCGGAAGCGAATTCGACGACGACGAAGAAAGAGGATCCGGTATACGATGGTGAAATGAGAATCGAAAGAGATAAAGACGAGTGAATTGAGACTGTTACCAACATCTGCATAAAATCTAAATCTTCTTAACGATCCTCCAGATTAGATATGTTTTTGCGGCGAACGTTTTTACGTGTTCGCTTCGGTTCGGATTGCACATCTTTAGTCGTGATTTAAGTCTGTGTGTAAACGAGCTGATGCATTGTGCTAATGGATCACGGTATTGCGAAGGTGTACGATGTGCAACTCCTATGTAGTTGGTTAAAATTCCTCCCCCCCCCCCCCCCCCCCCCCCCCCCCCCCCCCCCATGAAGTATGCCCACCTTGAGATAGTTAGTCGTCCGAATGAAAATACATTGAGCCAGTCGTAGAGAAAATACAAACTGTACCAAAAAACAACTGTACTAAAAAACAACTGTACTAAAAAACAACTGTACTAAAAATAAACTGGCCTAAATTTCTACTTCTTGAGCTACCTGTACAGAAGTAAAAATGACTCCTCCCTTTTTTTTTATTTCACAAGAAATTAATACAGAATTGAAAAAAGTACAGTTTGGTCATTCTAAGCCACGAAGTCTTGGTTAAGACTTATCTGTGGAATAACATCAAAATTAATATGGGAGAACATAGCAAATTGAAGATTAAAACGGTGGTTACAAAAACAAACAAACGATAACATTGGATATTCAATAATTGTAAAATAAGTAAGGATATAGAAAAAGAAGAACAAAGAAAATATACACCCATAACATGTATCATGATCACACTATTATGATGTACAATACGTCAAACATGGGTGAAACGAGATTTAAACCAGAGCACCACACGGCACTCTGAAATGACATGACATGGACACAAACCTTACTAGAACCTATCTGGAACCATCACTACGAGAATCACTACTAGAACCGTCGCTAGAACCATCGCTAGAATCATCACTAGAACCTATAGAACATTCAATAGGTGATAACAATTTATTAAGAGAAGGATCCAAACCCCTCAATTTTACTTCAGTACAGGTTGCTCGAGAAATAGAAGTTTAGTACAGTTGGATTTTAGTCCAGTTGGTCGTTTTTTTAGGTCAGCTGGTTTCTAGTACATTTGATCAATCTCCCACAGTTAGTCGTTTTTACGGTTGGGAATGCACTTTGTATGTAAACTAGCTGATCATTGTGCTAATGGATCTTGGTATTGCAGAGGTGTACTTTTTGCAACTCCTGTGTAATAAGTTAAAATCCCCTCCCCCCTCATGAAGTATGCCCACCTTGTGATAGTTGGTCATTTGAACGAAAAAGTATCGAGCCAGTCGTAGAGAAGGAACCAACTGTCCTAAGAATCAATTGTACTAAAAATCAACTGATCTAAACTTCTACTTCTTAAGCAATCTGTACAGAAGTGAGAATGGGAGATGTGGCTCCTCCCCTTCAGAAATGGCATTGGAGGCACAAACCTTAACCACCTAACCTCTAAGTATCACCAGAGCCTATAATACATTAAATAGGTGGTAACAATTGGCTAAGGGTAGAATCCAAACCCCTCAATTTTACTTCCGTACAGATTACTCAAGAAATAGAAAGTTAGGCAAGTTAGTTTTTAGTAAAGTTTGTCGTTTTTTTAGGTCAGTTTGGTTTTTGGGACATTCGATCAATCTCCCAGTTAGTCGATTTTACGGTTCGGAATGTACAAGTTTAAGTCAGTTAGTTTTTAGTACAGTTGGTTTTTAGTAAAGTTTGTCGTTTTTTCTCCCAGTTAGTCATTTTTACGGTTGGGAATGCACTTTGTATGTAAACTAGCTGATCATTGTGCTAATGGATCACGGTATTGCAGAGGTGTACGTTGTGCAACTCCTTTGTAGTTGGTTAAAATTCCTCCCCCCTCCCCCTCCCCCCCACATGAAGTATGCCCACCTTGTGATAGTTAGTCGTTCGAATGAAAAGCCAGTCGTCGAACCAAGCAATAATAAGTCATTGTGTGATTAGTGCTCGAAGACAAGGCGAAGATATGTCGCTGTGGTAATTAATCTTCGCATCTCTCCTGTCGTCCCCCGCGACTCGGGCACATCACTAGCGCTGCAGGCGGAGACGCCGGGTAATTGATGATGACGACCTGTGCATACTAGAGCCACGCCCCTTATATACAACTTTCTCTACGCTGAGGAAACTTTTCATAATTTTTTTTATTATTATAATTTTTAATGTCTTTCCTTGTTCTCAATGTAGACTTTTGTAGAGACATTGTGTTTTCTTCGCGTTTTCTTTTCGAAATGAAAAGCAAAATGCGTCGTCTTCCTTTTTGTGTTACAGATTCGTATATTTCTCTTCATTTCAAGTCCTTTGTAAATGTGTACGTAAGTAAAGTTTCGTTCCTTATGCCTTCATCATTAATATCACTTTATCTCCTTACGTTTTTCCACGTAATTTGTCACAGTTTTCCGCCAGATTCTCATTTACTTGATACCATACTTCTTCATCATCTTCTTCTCCTTACGTTTTTCCACGTAATTTGTCACAGTTTTCCGCCAGATTCTCATTTACTTGATACCATACTTCTTCATCATCTTCTTCTTCTTCTTTCTACGTCATCTGTGATGTCATAATCAATCATCACTTTGTACAATTATACATTTTACCCCAGTTTTATACCAATATTAGATGCAAACTTACATTCTGACACTTCTTAACGCAATTTAAACAAACATGTTTTAGTGAAACATAAATATGTGATCTTAATTTGGATTGAAATTTGGATTAAAAATATCACACATTATAATATGCACAGTAGTCTGATATAATTTCATATCACTTGAAATGAATATACATTTTTAATCAAAAGTTAAAGTTGAAACGTAATAACTGCTGCATGTTCATTTATTAACTCGAGTTTTTTTCTTGATTCGTGACAAGTAAGCAAGATGTCTTCATTAAATACAAAAAAGAAGTCATAACGATTTATCTTTATCTGTACCGTCTTTATTCCTACCCTTGTCTTGATCACAAGGCGAGTTGAGATTAGGCCAACGTGTCCCTGGGGATGCATTCTAGAGCACATGTTAGCCATGAGAGTGTGAAGTGGAGGGCTAGGGGTGCAAACAGATCTCACGTTCACATCCCTAGAGTGGTCCATTATCTCCTCCAGCCTCTTCCGGTGATGACCTATTTGACTAAATCTCTACGGACCCATTTACATCTCTTTCAAAAGATAAGCTAATGTCGAGCAGAAGTGGAACTAGACAATATTATGCGTGCGAATTTAATAAACTGAAAAGCTTATGGGCTGTTTTTATTACGGAAATCAATTAAAAGTGAATATTGATATGCGTGGCGATAAAGTACGTTTGGTGGTTTTCTGTTTTTTATCTATTTAGTTCGAACATCATGAACCTCCGATTAATTGTGAATTATTTTTATGATTTATATCTTCACCCGTTCGATTAGGACTTGAATTATAATTGGTAATAAACTAATAATCGTGAATACAGACTGGGATTATACTGTAAAAGTTAGGATTTATAAAATTAAAATACCATCTTTTACTTCAATGAGTCAATAAAATATAGTGCAGGGAGGTGCAGTGCATATAATATGTGATAATATTTTGTAATATGTTTGTTTATCTCAATCTACAGAAACATTTTGGTGGAGGTGCCGGGTAATTTTTAAGCTCATAACATTTCTCAATCTATAGAACAATATTGGTGGAAGTGCCAGGTCATTTTTAAGAACACATTTCTATGGAATAATATTGGTAGAGGTGCCGGGTCTTCTTGAGTTCAAAGAAGTTAATGACATCTTTCCATCTACAGTTTGAAGGCATTGTTGATAATGAACTCAAAATAGTTGCGCTAGGGAAAACAACTATTTGTTAATGGAAACAAGTTCAAGGGGCCAATTTTCAATTAACTGAATAAGTTCAATTCAAAGGTGAATATTGTGTGATACAGTCATGAACACACGAAAACTTGAGAATATCAGCGTGAAAACTGAGAAAAAATAATGTAGTTGCTTAAAATTATCTATTATGATAAGAGCCAGTTGTACCAAGTGATGGTTAGTGAATTGGGCAAAAATTAGCAAATTAACTTGTTATCACCCTTGGGGACACATGATATTTTTGTTCCTTAGGTAATGATTAACTAATTAATATTTAATCATCAGTTGGTACAATCGGCTCCAAGTAACATACCCAAAGAATACAAAAACGCAGCACATGCACACAAATCGAATACATGAAAACATAGCATGAATTGAGCCATTGAGATTGAGATGATTTTTTTTATGAATAATTATGTTAAATTGTGATACTTTTTTCAATGAGAAAATTTGAAAAAATCTTTCTCAAAATCCATATTTAAAATCCATCAAACCTATACACATATGATATATCCACAGAATGTTGTTCACACTATAAAGTTGAGCTAAGCTACATAATGGTTTCGGAGATGGCTTGAAATCCACAGAAGGTTATCCGTCGGTTGACCACTGTATCATTCAGACGGCCATCCATTAATATCCATTCTCCCAAGGTATGGACATGGATCCGGGCAACGGATGCACGCTGATCATTTATCTGAATCTCCACCGACAAACATTAATACCAATTGCGGCGGTCCGAGCTATTCCATCATCGGGATAGAGCCGGGATCCCGCCGGGAATAACGCTGTTGTGTCACTTCCGTTCTCGGGGAAACTAACAGAATCTCTGGAGAAAACAGAGGAAGAACGAACCAGCGAAAAAACAATGAGGAAACACAAACTATAAAACGTGGAACTATCTTGTAGCGAAACATTACGGAATGTATCCAAGATGTGAAATTAGTAAACATAAACATACTTCCTTTCTTCACTAATTTCATGTCTAACTCATATGTATATATATATATATATATATATATATATATATATATATATATATATATATATATATATATATATATATATATATATATATATATAATGAACAACTGAAGAAAGTATATATATACAAATATATATACTGAGGTACAAAAATGAACATATTTTACACTCTCTTTCATTGTTTTTCCGGAACTCATGAATTTTTTTAATAATGAGTGTTCATTGTCTTACTTTCCATAATAACAAAAATATTCTGAAATGTATATGTAAGCTCAAGAAATGATGTAAATCTGTAGATTTTTCCTAATTTAATTTGTCATATGTCCGGTCGAATGAATAATTTTTGTAATACCTAATGCATAGACCAAATAATACTGATTTCGCTCTCCTCGAACTCAAATATACAGGACAAGAAAACGTTCTCTTATTCAAATTGGATTGTGTTGCACTCACATTACTTCTCTACCAATACAAACATTCTTCAAACCATAAACAATAAGACCTTACTCCATATCCATAATCACCCCGGTCAGGACCTACGTGTTGTTTAGTGGCCGTACAGCCCTCACCGAACTTGCTGCAAAAACACAACCGTCGGTAAATACATTAATGAATACTAACCAACCCTAATTTCATAAACTAATAACAATGTGTTATTTATAGCAGTTAGAGTGCGAGAAGGGTGGAAAGGAAGGGTAGCTTAATAGTCGTGCTGAGATTCAAATATATATAAACATCTGACAGATTTACGTATACTTTCATTACCGATAGTTTGATTACATTATTTTGCATGTGTTGAATACTGTATAATGGTGATATTCTATATAATAGTAACTGGCAAAACGACAGCAGGCTGACAAGGGGAAGGGAAAGGGAGAGGATTACTTTGAAATGAGAACTGGATGAGAAAAATTCAGTCTGGATTAAGGGTAAATGGGTAGTGGATTATCGAACACCCTCTTGCAATAAATGAGTGTATATATATTGTCGAGTCGGGTGATAGGTTTACACTTGTGATGCTAAGACAGATGAGCGAGTAAGGGCTGGTTTATAAGGGATGAAATAGTGCGTGGGTTGAAGGCCAACAAGCTACATGCATGGTGTGACATGTGTGTGTTTGCGTGCGAGAAGGAGAGAACTGATCAAGCCGATGGAGAGAGAGAGAAAGTGATGATGGTTGAACAAGAAATGGGCGGTTTTTGGGTGAATTTAGCTGAGTTGGCTCCGAGAGGGGAGGGTTGAGTTTGATGTGGGCGATGTCCGGGGGCGATGTCCGGGGGCGATGTCCTAGAATGTCGCGCGGCGCGGCCTGTGGCGATACGAGACGCGTGGACAACAGTAACACCAACTGTTGTTTCGTCCTGTAAAGTTGATAATGGATTGTCTGCGTGTCTGTATCCGAATAGAGAATGTTGTGGCAAATGTATAAACGACACAAGACACATCTGTGTGTACCAATAAGAGCGAATATACCATATATCTATACTACGTACAAATTCGTTCGATCAATATGAAGACTCTATATTACCACAATTGTATACTTAGTTCAAGTTGAATTTGCCATTACAATGAACTTATGAAGAGTGAAACAATATTGAACAATGAGGTGTAATGAGAATGTATCATTGTTGGTAGTTTTTTGTTCAATCCCTCCTGGACCCCTATTCCTGAGATAAATGAGATGTGAGAAAAATCAGTGAGAAAACTATCTCATATAATAATGACATATTTCATCTCATATTTCATGTGAGATACTCGTTTTCTCACTCGTTTTTATTTTTCTCACATCTCATTTATCTCAGGAATAGGGGTCCTGATACTTTCTCCAACCACTAGATATGTGTATGCCTACGGTGGAAGTGCCAAGTTTATGTCGTCACTAAAGATCACCATAATAACTGATTGTCAATTAATATTGAAATAGTTTTAATAGTATATACAATGCAAACTATATATTTCATAATTTCTCTGAGCTGTCCATCCTTAGCAACTCCCTATAGAGTATAGACATCAGTTGACTGAACCGTAACTCTCTGTACCCACAAAGCAATGCTGCAATATAGAATTACATAACCTGCATGTATAAAGCCATCTGCTCCTAGCTTACATTATGATATCTCTTTTTTAGAAACCCCGTCGAGACATTGGTCTTTTGACTGCCAAAAAAGAGTTTATTACTTATCTCAGTAGGTAGTCCCTACATGGGTACTAGTAGCCATTCTACCACAGCCCATTCAACAGCATCCCCAACACTCTAATGAAGTAAAACCAAGTCAGGATGCACGTTAGTTGAAATATCCATGTCATGGTTTTTAGAACCACCAACAACGTTGAAAAATTGTTATTCACACATTGTCGTATTAGCCGTGACACCTCCTGTCCTAGAGTTAACTTCTATATGTTACATTTCTTTCATTAGTGACCACCATTATTTAGATTAATGTTCATGCCACATGCTGAGGTTTTCATAGACGTCAAAAGGCCTCGGGGAAAAGATGGCTGCTCGAGAATTGGCGAGCAAAAACCATATTCAAAATATACATATACCATTTCCTGCGACGAAACTTCTGTGACAATTGTATTATTGTATCTATCTATATCAAGCTATTGTTACCCGCCATGACAGTTACCATGTAGCTTTGATGTATCAAATGTCAGTGTTCCATAAGCCTAGTTAGCTGTGTATGGTGTGACGTTTCATAGAGCACCCCCATTGACAATTGGCTTAATGTCCAAACATTGTAACTTGATTCTGAAAAACTGCTTTCTGCTCCTATTTATCACTTGATATGGGTTCATATAAGGAGAATAAGGGATATATATATATATATATATATATATATATATATATATATATATATATATATATATATATTAGGAATGTGTGTGAGGGCACAGCGGACAAACGTTTGTTATTCAGAAAACGTACGCCACCAAGTATTCAAAACCTAGAGATTGCAGTTTGCTGGAGAAGTCAAATGAAGATTCAAATTCTCAGATGTGAAGGAATTTCAGATTTCTAATAAGAAAATTCGTTTCTCTCGTGTATATATATATATATATATATATATATATATATATATACGGTTCTTCTTATACGTCATTTCATCTAATATATTTTTCCAGCTCGACCCCTCATCGGTTGAGATAAAGATCCGTCTAAGAGCAGGAAAAGAAAGATACGATGATCTGTCCCAAAGATATAAGGCACATATCAACAACATGTGAAAAGCTCTCGACACCTACTAAAGCAAGATCTCCGCGAAAGATCAGTTTCTATATCCAAACATCTGTGACCTTTCGGTTGACATGTGACTGCTGAAATTAACCATCCGCCCGCCTATTTAGTCACACACACATGTAGATGGAAGACAGGTAGACAGGCTCCGACTCTGTGACAGAAATAGTTACGTTCTCGTTCTTGTAAACAATTCACTAATTAGTAGATACATAAAAGAAAATATCATTTGGAAGAATAAACAGAAGTGAGACTAATAATAAACTTTGAAGGCGTTAGAAGTCATTATGAGACAAAGTTTTCGGTTGAAGAATAACATTGGTTCATTTGTGTTTTCTTAGTGTTTGTCGTGTTGTTTGTTATACGCACCTGAGTATGTCAAATGCAGAGGCGATGATTACGTAGTGGACATGTCAAACTGGCAGAAAAAAAGGCGAGAAAAAATAGCACTTTTCTCTGCAGCTTTGGTTTATTCTAAGACAATCTTTCGCATGATTATCATAGCCAATAATTCAAAGTTTATAATATTTCATATTTGAATATTCCATTAATATTGTATATTTCATATGTATGTCTCTCCCAAAAGGGTCACCCATGGCGATAAGGTCTGGTTAGGCCAAGTTCGGACCGTCTCGGTCGAGTGGAATCCTTTTGGTGACCGGAGTTTATAGAGGGATTACAAAACTTGCGTTTGTATTTTCATTTTATTTCGTTTTCTTGTCACTCTTTTCTTTATCTATCGTCTTCTTATATTTTATTTCTTTCTATATCATCTTATCTTACGTTTCTAGCTCTTTCTATTCCACTCCCTCCATATGCTTGAACATCCACAAACGTTGACAAGTACATGAACATGGGCGCAAAATGACCTCGCTGTCGACGCGTTTTCATACCCTGACACTAACTAACTAACATATTTACATTTCAATATTATATTTTCATATTTCATATTTTAATTTTATATTTGATTCAGGCCTACGATTGAAATAGAACATTGAGGTTTTTCGGAAACGGAAAACGGGCCAAAATATTGTGAATTATTTTTTCATCAGTTCAATATCAATACACTTCTATGGTTCTGCATTAGTTGAATCATAATAAAGTTATTTGTGATAAGTAGTTCTTCTCATTTGAAACGGATGTACAGCCTTAAGACTCGACTCCTACCGAGAGATTACCAGCAGTCCCATGGTAACGATAAGAAAGAAAACACTTGTCGCAAAAGTCGTGACCCGGAATACTAATTTCCATAATGTACAATGAAAAAAACCTTCTCGCCTGGCACGAATAATTAAAACGTATAATAACAACGCGTTAGATTAACGAACGTTTGGATTTGCATATCACGAGTTTTTCCTTGAGAAATTTCATTAGAGTATATTATGTATTATACTACATGCACAGTCTTATTTCTTTGCGAGTAGCTTTTATAAACTGTGCTCTCACATTAACACTCTGAGCTCGAAATGAACAGTGATCAATGTAAACATTCATTCAAGAATACAGATTTTTTCCTTTTTTTTGTACATGATAAAAGTGAAGGTGATGGTCATCTGCTTTGCAACCGATTTGATCCGAGATAATTTTTCATTCTTGACGTTGAGACTATAGCATTTTTTTTTTTCAATATACCGGTATATATTTTTTAATGCAGCCTAACGACCCCATCAACAGCTAGAGTTATACGGGGGTACGAATGAGTTGGTGATAATGAAAAGATAAAGTGATGATAGGTGAAAGGACGTTCACAAGAACCCCATGCCTAATGCGGGACTCGAACCAACCTGACTTCAGTTTCTACCACAGTGTGATAGTTGACTGAGCCACGGGGCGAATCTGGCAGGTCAATCAGTGGCACTGTGTCAGTGGGCTGGAACACGCGAAGTTTCTTGCTAAGGATCGAGGAGACGGTCAATCGGGACCGTCAACTACCATCTACATATACGTCGTATGCAATACAGTTTAATACTAATGAATAGCTGCACTTGATCCACAATATATTCAGAGGTTGAAGTGTGGATATCCTTCACCATTGTAGTCACGGAAAGACTTTTTTATTTTCTTATCAACATCGAAACTTCATACAAAATCACTGTTTCCCCATCAAGGCTATGAATGAGGGTAGGATCGTTCTGACGGGGCCCCATTTTCATTACTTTTGATTGAAAACAATGAATTTCTACACCAGGACTGTACTCTAACCATTATTTACGATCCTACAAAAATGTTCAAAAGTACTCATTTTTGGATGGAACTGCAAGAATGGCATGGTATGGATATGATATGGGATGGATATGTGCAGCAAAATGTGTGTGTAAGATGAGGGAAAAATAGAAAATTCTAAGAAAATATCATATTTATTCAAGTTGACTACTTTCTGAACAGTGTAAACACATTATAGTACAGAATTACAAAATGATTGGACAAATACATCAGTGCAAAGTATTAGCTACATTACATGCAAACAGGATAAAGTCCTGAAAAGGTCCTCATTCAGAAAGAATGCTAGTATTCTGAAAGTGGATGGATGTATTCTGAACAAAACACCGATCTCCGTATTATCGCACTTGACCAACATGTTTATACCATGCAATTATTTTCACCCCTTCCCCCCCCCCCCCCCCCCCCCCCAAATCTAATTTCCTGTCTTGTCAGCATTTGTCTCCTAGATGCGCAACATTCTGTCCACAATCCACATGACACCCCCACATAAACACCCCCTCCCCCTCACCATCCCTTAATACGTATCCACTTTCCAAATTGGATTGTGCTTAAGCGTTTATCTGGTCATCCCCCCCCCCCTCACGTCGTCAAACCAGGCCGTCAGCGCATGTAAGCTGTCAGTAGAACGATCCGGTGTTGAAAGATCGATGGATCTGTCAGAACACCCCCACCCCCCAACCCCACCCCCACCCAATTGAAATGGATATGAAATTAAAGAGTTGATACTGGTCTGTAATTGGACATCTGTGTGGAAGCCAGCTATTTATACTGTACAAACTCTGTCATGGTTATTGTATTCGTAATGAATTAGCAAGTCACCCAATATATTTATTTCCTATTTATTTCCGAGCGTGGTGAATGTATTGTTGATAAGGATTGAATGAGTGTGATTTAATTTGGCATTTTGATAATATATTATTATCGATGAGTTTATTATTTATATGCGGATTCGTATTGAACGTTTAATGGATTGCAGTAATAAGTTATTGGGGTTTAAATGTGTTTCCTGTTTTCTATTCAATGAATGTGATATGGTCCAGAGTAGGCCTACACAATAACTCATGTGTGGTCAGACCACAGATCAGACCAGTGTGAATACTGATGTACTGGGAAAACACTATAGAGTGAGCTGAAGAACGTGTGAGTGATAGTTGAACTGATATAATGGGTTTATCACATTGATTTCGACTCAGAGTTGTATAGTTGAAACTATATAGTGATGATATTGGATGAGCCGCCCCGGTGGCTAAGTCAATTATCGCTAGCGGTATAGTAACTGAACTCACCGTTGGGCGTGGGTTCGAGTCCCGCATAAGGCATGGGTTTTTGTAAACGTCCTTTCACCTATCATCTTTCATTGTTTCATTATCATCCGCTCATTCGTACCCCCGTATAACCTAGCTGTTGGTGAGGTCGTTAAGCAACATTGGAAAAAAAAGTATATTGAATGTTCTTTTTCAATTTTTATTCTCATTTTATGAATCAATTTCGGAATATTTTCCATATTTTCAGTTTTTTATAATCGGTTCGATCACCAATAACCATAATATAACCATAACTGTAATAATAAATAACTATGAAATATATAAGAGAACAAGCTTCCTCAACAATATCCCATATTAAACGTTTCTTATAACGTGAAGTTTTTCATATCACAAAGCACTTCAACAATTGTACCAAAGCATCTTTCTCTAAGAATGATGATTTCTTCAATATCTCGGACGTGGTATTTTTGTGTCTTGCTGAAAGGAAAGCTTTGCTATCCCCCTCCTTCCCTCCCTTCCTGGACCAAACCACCAGCTCTTACATAATACAACACGTACGAGATGTAGCCGTTCCCTGGATGGTTCCAGGTTAGCTCCCTCTGGACACTCGCACTCACACAGGGATAACCGGGATCACGTCGAGTTACAACACTCACCATTCAGAGTGCACACAAAGTGGCCACAAAGTGGGATATCTCGTTATTGACACTCTGTGAAGACACATTATTAATATATCAGTATGATTTTTACCATCCCCTCCCTCCCCCACCCCTCCTCTTGGACTTGACTTTTCAACCCACCTAATTTCCGATACTCTCTAAATAGTGGTAATTATAGTAGGATAGTTTGAATGTGATGGACGCAATCAATATATTTATTGAATATGTTGAATATGTATTAATTAATTGATTGATTTATTCATTATGGCATGTATGCATATAGGTGAGGTGCAGTCATTGTTGACGGCTCTTCCACCTAACTGATTTAAAACACACAATATTAATTGAGAACAGAGAATAAACATATCAGCAAATAAGTATTACACAAAAGTAAATTATACAATTATATCACTTATATAGATATTAGGATAATTAACAATAGATAATGGAAAAAATATAGATGTTTGAACAATAATAGAAGCCGAGTTATAACAATGAATTATTTACATTTGAGCTACATATTGATATAACAATTACAATACTGTGGGTCTATACTAATGATTTGAACAATAAAAGCTGTAGCCCACCGCACAGCTGTTTGAAACATTAAAATGCATGTTTCTTAGGCGCAGCAACTCTAAAATTATTCGAATGATTTTTCCCAAATACACGACTGTGTCATAAAACATGTGCTTGTTATGATACATCACAATTTATTATTTCGTTCGACCTGTTACAGATGAACAAAAACCAAAATTGATGAAAATAAAAATTTGTTTTTCAACTTCGGTCTTTTCTTAAGCTCTTCTGTTTTGCCAATTACAATTAACCAGAATATTGTGTTATCCTTTTCATTTAAATATTATTCCATTTCAGTTAAAATATATTATAATATAATCTAAGACAATTTATTCCGATATTTGAACTATGTAGGTAGATTATGATGAAAGTTGTCTTCAACACGAAATATTGAATCTAGAAGGTCTATATTTAGCTGTCACCTTCTATCTATAATATAATACTTGTGGTCACTCGTTGCTATCTCTTTCTGCACTCAGATCCAATATTGTTGAAATCCTGACTCAGTGGCGTCGTCAGATCCAATAACATATTGTCAGGGATCGCAATCCGATCGGCCATATTGAAACCTGCATGGACATTCACTTCTGTTCGGACCAAGGAACTACGACT
The DNA here is from genome assembly GCA_907164805.1 of Brachyptera putata. Lineage (NCBI taxonomy): Eukaryota > Metazoa > Arthropoda > Insecta > Plecoptera > Taeniopterygidae > Brachyptera > Brachyptera putata. The sequence continues at coordinate 24,523,193 of OU015468.1, read as the reverse complement.
GATCTTTTGTTACGATTATACGAAGGGTGAAAGAGAAAAAAAATGACTCTATATAATATAAAAAGGAGAAACGTTTTTTTTATACAGTGGTTTTACAAATCTTCCGAATGAAATCAGTGATAGCTTTCTTTGTTCGAATCGATGTTTCAAATCAGATTATTTTGAATAGTATCCACGGTTCAATATTATGAAAAACTGAGGAAAACCAGGAATTAATTTCAGGTATAATGTCGCACCAAAAAACAAAGTCCATGTTGAATTGATGGGATTTATCGACGTACCACAAGAGTGTGAGGGATTATGTAACTGAGATTAAAAGTACAAATAATGGAGAAACCAAGAAAAAACAATCTTTCTTTCAACATTTGACATGTATAGCAAGCATAGTTTATTTTGTGGAGAAATTTAAAAAGGCAAAAACATTTGAGAGAAATATGGTATACAATTCTGAGACAAGCACATAAATAATCAAATACAAAAAAAATGAAAATCATTTTCTGATTACAATCCCAATTCCCTCTGCATTCAGTGATTTTGTGAACTTTGAATTTAGCCGTTTGTTGAGCCGTGAAAACATCATTTTCAGTCACTGTTATTAGATGAGCGTAGCGAAGATTTTTACTGAACTCTTACGGAACTTTGTCTGTGCGTTTTTTTTTCTTTTATTTGTAAGCACTGCACAGGTCGCAGGGTTTGACCGGTCGACATGAAACTTTTTGTTATATGTAAACTCATCCAACTTAGAACTGTATAGTTTTGAGGTCTAATCGGTTGGACCATTTTTGAGAAACATCATTTAGAAGTTTCTAAAAACCCCATAAGATTTGGCTGAGCGGAAAAAATTGAAAAATCAAATCTCTTCAATATGATTCAAATTTTCCACAAATGTGAACACAAGAATACATGAATAAAAATTTGGTTTGATATTCGGACCAGCCGTTTTGGAGAAAATGATATAGACATCGGATGAAGTTCATTTCAAATGATCAAGGTTTGTGGAGTTTTCGATTATACTTTATATAGACATCTCGCTCATCGTACAACGCACATCCTGCGTTTGCCTAGTCTCATAACGCCACGCCGCTTACAAAATGACATGAAAACGAAGCCTATTTTTTGTCGGTGTGTGAAATGGAAGTCTTTACAACGGTCATCTATAATTATTGCTGAGCGCGAGCCTGAACCAAGATATCCTGAAACAGAAAAGAACACATTATGACGACATACTATTGAACAGTGCACTTGTATATACCCGAGAAGTAATAAGTATCGCAGCAATATTAGCGTAAAGCGCACTGAGGGGGATAAATTGAAGCAAATAGGCGTAACCAAACGTCGGCTGATTAAAAGGGCAAGTAAAGTGCGTTCATACACACTGAGTGAGTCAATTTCACTGCCAGGGATCTTTTTGCTAGACGAGAAGAGAGGGATGGATACAAATGGAATAAATTGATTCCGATTGACTTAATCTAAGCCGACTAGATGCATGGGATGGCATGTAGGAATAATAAAACTGAAGTAGAGGACTATAATACGTATATGTGCGTACTGCGTATATAGGCATTTGAAAGGAATTAGGTTTATAATTTGCAATACGCAATACAGAATCGTAGTTGGAATGATTTGATGATGAATCAAAAAACAATCTTTCACATCAATTTCAGTCGTAAGTGCATATAATGTCATTCGTTTTAAGGTTGCAAAGCCAGAAAATTGTCTATTAAGGAATGAATACTTGATTCTTAAAAAGATTATGCATAGACCCACAACGAGATATATTCATTTCTGGCTAAAACTTTCATTTTTTTATTTATTTATTGGGAAATATTTGTAGATTTTCATTGATTTATTGATTTGAGTTTTTTTTATTCATAAGTAAGAGATACATACATTCCACAGTAAGCCCCCAAAAGCCTATTTGGGCTCGTCTGTGGCATAAACTAATCTGATCACCAAACAAACGTGAACACAAATAAAATATCAAATCATAGTTACAATAACACCATGATTAAGAACTTGAACAGGCCTAAAAATGAACAGTACAAACAATTAGAATGTAATGGTAATCAAGATATAGAAAAAAAAGAGGGGAATTATAGTGATAATGTATAATGAGTACTAAATATACTACTAAACGTAGCCATATATATATCTTTATTGAAAAAAGTCTGTCTTATACACATAAGATTGTTTAAAAAACACAGAATAAAAATCAATTAATTAAAATATCAAAAATAACCATAATAAACTAACTGAAAAAATAACTATAAAAATAACTAGAAACATAGAATATTGTAAACATTTATTTTCTCGTGATGTATGCACATAATTACTATTTTCAAAATTCATAAGAATCTATTCAAAAATCTCCGATCTTATATCGGTGAGTATCTTATAACTTTGTGTCAAACAGTCTATTCATCACAACATCACACTTTCATACTATAAATAAAAACCGTCCCCTCCAGAAAACTCCAGCTTAATCCCCACCGATTCCCCTAGAGCTTCATCAACAGATATTGCAACATTTACATAAAATATTATTATCATCACGTTATCGTCATCCTGCAATATATTTGAGGGATCACAGAAAGGGGAGGAAAGGAAGAACGGGAAGATGCTAGGAATCCTTATTGATTTGAACTCGGGATCAATATTTGATCTGCATAATAATAAACGTCGTCCTCAGGGATGTATGATAAGGGTGCGCAGAGAAGATTGGATGTTGTTCCATGAGTGATATCCAGGGCTGTCAATTCAGCCCGATACACGCGTGGCTGGATTACGACGATGGCGATCATTTTCTCCACCCCTCGTCTAATACAGCTCGTATGCAAGCCACGCGCCTGTGTAAGTCAAATAGTTTGATATGAATGACGTTTATCAAATGATCTGCGCGTTAAGACAATGCCTTCTATCAATATTAGTCCGGCGTTGTGTGCGAGTTGAGGGGGGGGGGGAGGGGGGGGGGGGGGGGGGTTAACTTTTAATGCCTCCGAAGTGTACTTGACGAGTGATGAATTGTGATCGGGATGATCTGTAATCAGAACGAGCCAACACAAGGTTTACGCTCTGGTGACGTCATAATCGAGGAGAGAGAAATCATGCCGCGTTTAATTATGTTTTGACAGAGTGGTACCCGGCACATGTAGCGCAGTGGTTAACGCGCTCGCTTCATGTGATCCGGGAGGCGAGGGGAATTTCGAACCCAGTTCGATCCCCGCCGACGACTTTCTTTACAGGGGTTTTTCATGGTTTTCCTCTGTAGTCTAGGATAATGTCGGGATGGTTACAATAAGTCGGCCAACCTTCGTCTCATCATCCCATCATCATCTCATTAATCATCCATCCGACGCCATTAGATCCGAGCTATCATAGCAGTGCGTCGTTAAACCCTAATATATAATATATATATATATATATGACAGAGTGGCACATTTTAAATTTGATTCTTTCATTATACTTTGGAGTGTGTGTTTTTGTGGATTGAAATAGTCGGTCGGTCGAATAGTTGAAAAAGACAATTACTCAATTACTGACTATACCAGAATTTTTGAAAAATTGAAATATGATATGTAATTAAAACACAATCAGTGGTGAGGAAATACGGACAATTCTGTTTTACTTTTCAAACTTTCCATTACTGATGTAAGCTACCGAGGACAACTACTAAGAATGTTTTGATAATATATGTATAGGACGGTCATAGTAACGAGAATCATAAGGCTTTGAATATCATCTCAATTTCACAATAAAATCAACTTCCAGATGCGTAAACAAAACATATCTTCATAATCTATTTCACTACCTTTTCTAATGAAGTATGTATATAAAATGTTGGGTTAAGGGCGAGAAAAAAAACACAACGTTCACGAAATGGTCACCACATTGTGAACTGTATGCTCTATGAACACACTCATTTCAGTGATGACATGAACTCAATTATATCGAAAACAAATCGTATAATGAATATTAAATACAAATCCAATTAAAATCCAAATGACGCGGTCACAGAGAAATATACTCATTCAGTAGATGCTTAATTCAAAATGTGTCATTCCACTGCTATATAATGAACCCTAAAAAAACTTTTTTTATCGCGACATAAAGAAAACTCATAATATATTCTTTGGTTCATTGTACAAGTGAGCTTGAATGGTCGACTCTATTCCACTAATTGGCTTTAATTATTCAGACGTTGGCAAATCAACAATGGCAATAACGGCGACAGTTGCCACTATTGTGCCATTGTAAGCTATCCCTGATTGCCCTTCAGAATCAATCTCAATTCTTCGCTCAAGATTTGTTTAAAAAGATATCAGCCCGCCTTTTCCATGCTTCAACTCGAACCAAATTAACCGACTCTCTTTTACTAATTACTTCTCATCCACAGATCATTTATACTCAAATATTCCACAAAGATTCGAGTTAACTGTCCATCCATTCTTTTCCCTAATATCCGATGGCATTAATGGTAGCTCCTCCCTTCTAATAGGGGATGAATCTGATAGCCAAATCACCCCTTCCCCTATTTCCTAATGCCCTTAGCTCTCTTATACACCTCGATGCCTTCTTTAAAATTCACCCCCGGGTATTATTTCTCATTCACACCCCTTCATTCGATGCTAGGGGTTGCTTTTGATACCAAAATAAACTATTAAACACAGCGTATAATATAAATAAATTCAGAATCATATTTATCTATCCGTTGCAGAGAGCCTCCTACTGAGATGCAATTGAATTATTTTTTTGAGAATATTGCTAATCGCTGCCACGACGCCTTTTTTCTGTTTGTGATACTGGCCAATGGGAACAACATCACGTGATGTTAATGAGGAACATTACTTACGTGTAATGCGAATGACGTCATGTTCGATGAGGACATGGAAAGAAATATAGTTAGCATGGAAATACAGACGAAGATGAGCACTTGGGATCGCTAAAAACAGAATGAAACACAATTAATTGAAAAATAAAAAATTAGCAATAATGACATAATTATTTGATATGGCAATGAAAGAACAAAAGAACGAGGAACATAATATAGGTTAGTTGAATCTATAGGAATAGTTGTGATCAAACTAAACTGAAAATGATGATGACTTTGAATAAATTTAAATAAGTGTGTCAATACGGCTCATAATATTTTAATAAGAAAACCTAGAAGAGAGGAATAACGAGATGATAATGGAAAGAAACAATACCTCCATCAAGAAATGTAGAGTTGAAGAAGAGAGGAGGAACGGGGAGAAAATAATTATTATTATCATTATTTTCTAGATAACACACAACAAAATTAGGTCCTCACAATTCCCAGAAAACCATCCACCTGAGGTGGCTTTGAGGGAATTGATTTAGCTTTATACACCCCTCAAATAACCACTGAAAACTTATTGCAGACGCTTTTCATTTTCATAGCTTTAGAAACCTCACTTATTTCTGTGTAATCAATAGAAACTAAGTTGATGAATTATAAGTTATTGTTTTCCGCTTTCCACATGCATTCTATCCAAAGCAATAATGACGGAACAAACATAAAATCCATCCATTTACACGACTTTTTCAGAAACATGTTCACTAAAATAAAATAAATTTCACAACAAATAAAAAATATAAAAGTTCAACACATCCACTATATACATAATAAATAATCATTCTTCCCACTTAACATGCATAGATACTTGAAACTTTTGTAACCAACCACAACCGTTGATTAAATCAAAAAGTCGACAATACCATTATTTAGATTTGTCCACACAACATTGTGGTGACATTTGCCATCATATTCAGAAGTGTGTTTCTCCTCGACGTGTATTGTTTGTGTTAATATCCCTCTCACATGCGACGCCGTCGACGTCGACGTCGTTCTACACAAAGTCGACGCCTTCGTGGTGACATGTAACTTACGACCACTAACAGTAGCGAATGAAATGACAACCTCTAATGTTTTCCTGTTTGGGAGCCATTACATCACGTGTGCTTGCGTCATGTTCAGCTCACATGTGGATGTGTGTGTGTGTGGAACAAAGGATAAAAACCTCCCCAATCATTGGTCTTGGCTGAGCGATATGGACTTGGTTTTATATATAGTTATGGGTGTAAGGGATGAGAACGAATAGGTTAATATTGTTCGAAAATATTGCGTTTTATATTGATTTATTTTATATTGGGTTTAACGACGCACTGTAATGATGACTGAAATCTATTGGCATGGGTGATGGGATGAGATGAAACGTTGTTTTATTAGGGGTTTTTGGATAGTGGGAAGTAAGTTAGTCGATTTAAAATCCTTTGAAATTTGTTATTAGTGGGAAATGGTGTGAGATTTAACGATACTTATTACGGAAGATAAATTTGTGAGAATAGTATGGAGATATAAGTTCAGATGAAAAATATTACATATGAAATATTACGCCAAATCGATCAAGAAAAAGCAAATTCAAAAATATTCCCACAAAAACGTATTTTATTTCCTCAGATATACTATTTTTCATTCTTTGTTAAACATAAAAATAGATAAATATATGAATATATATTTTTTCTTTCAATTTATTTCTCCTCAACATGGAAATCTTGATACACATTCAATGTTTTCCAATTAAGGCTAAGGAAGAGAATTAGTGACACCGTTTTGATGCGGCACCTCTAGGCTGTGTTGACTTAGAGGCAGTCTCGTCAACAATATGAATATTTATCTATGGAGTATTTTAGATCAGGAACTATGAACTCCAATCCCATGCCTGTCACCATAGTAAATTTAATACTGTAATTAACAATAATAACTTGATGTAAGTAGAAATAATCTATCTTCATTTGTCCAATACCATTACTTTCGAGATCCCTCTACAGTCTTCATTATTTAATATTTCATTTCATTTATTCATCAGTTCTTTATATAATAAATTGCTCTGAAAGTTGAAATATGAGTGATAAAGTTCAGTACGGTACATCATAACAATAACATGAAATTAATATATGTGCGCATTATATTGCATAAATTCTAAAAATGTATCTCAACACTAGTCGTTTCTTCTTATACTGGTTCAGTCTTATTCATAATTTATAAAAATATTGATTTATAATATATACTTTCAGTATAAAGTCTAATATTGTATTTGCTACTATAATCCTAATATGTATCAGATCAAAATACACATAGTCTTCTAAATCTTAAAACAAAAAATATATATTTCTATCCTCAGCATCTCTTAACACTTACCATCTATATATACACCCCCTCTATAAACCAAAGCTCATCTATTGTACACAATTATACGACATTAAAAACGATAAAACTGACATAACCACAAATTCAAACACATACACAACCCAACACAAAACAAAAGTGCAATACACACAATGAACACCCATAGATCTCTCACACATAAAAATACTCATCTCAAAACTAATCCTCGACCAGATATAAAAGCCTCCTCATCTTTACACATACAGATGATAGAGAGTATGATATTAATTACCATAATTATCCCATTAACAGTATATTGAATAGGTTGACTCAATGACAATGGCTGGATGTTACATCCCACAGAGACTGGCAAGTGACACGGAGGGTAACAAAGATAAACGATGCGTATTATTTCTTTCATGCGGACATATTCTCGTTGGTTTGTGTGAGTGAGAGCGTTTTATTACGGTGTTTGGACATGTACTGTGTACTCAGGTACAACTAGATACATTGTTTACAGGGTGGTTATAAAACATCCCTTAAACACATCAATCTCGTGCGAATAAAACGGGGATAGGTTTGGATAATGACATAGCTTTAGGATGGTTTAGATTTACACAGCTGGGAATGGATTTTCTAGTATTATTTTATATGGGACATATGCAGAATATGTGTTATGAAATGAGTGAAATATATGGAGAATGACAGAATTGATCATTCAATATGACCAAATTACAATTTTCATTCAGCGATAATCATATTTATATATATATATATATATTATCATTCATTATATATATATATATATATATATATATATATATATATATATATATATATATATATATATATATATATATATATATATATATATATATAATCATATATCATTATTTATTCACTTATTATATATAGGCCTATATATACATGCAAAAATTGAATAATGATAATTTGTTGAAATTGCATATAAAATCAAACTCAAATGATCAATATTCAAATATGTCAATAAGTACTAAATACTGAATGGGGTGGTTGTGAAATAACAATATTCCAATATACCATTATAATAGAAAATAATCAATTAATCAAATGTAGAATACAATATGTATTATTTTGTATCATATTTACAAAGAGATATCAAATAGATAATACCATAAAAAGTAATATCACTTTTTCCCTCGTACATTCATCAATTTCTCCACTAACCACCGTTTACCTCGTTCTCTTTCTACTCCATTGTTCGCCTATTCACATGCAACCATTGCACCCAACTGACACTCCATCTTCAACGTATTCCACTGCAAAAGAGTGATTGGATTCCCCGCTTCGAAAGAATAACTTTCAATGTGGTTCTTTCTATCTGTATTTATTTATCGCGCCCGCTCGTGTCGTTTTCGACGCCGTAGATCACCCGTCTTGCTATTGATACGCCGGCAGAGCTAGAGCGTCCCTTCAGCCCTAATCCACGACCCTAATAATGCATCAGTGGTGTTCTGACTCATTGATTCTTGCACAGGAAGAATTGGGCACACAAAGCACGGCGATCATCCCCAGTAATCGTAGCCGAAAACAAACAAATGCTGCGCCGTCGTTAAGACCTGTCTATTGGAAGGGAATAAATGGGATTTCGATTGCATGGTAGTTATGTTGGAGGGATGCTATACAACTTAGAATAGTGTATAAAAACATTATATAAAATAATGGTATTCTATTTATGTTCAGGTATATGTTGATAGGAGTTGAATACATTTTTACGAGTTTTCGTCTTTATAAGAGATGTAATTTTTATATAAAACTGGGGAAACGTAGAATATACGTTTTGAGATGAGCGAGATGTCTATGTATAGTATAATCGAAAACTGTACACACCTTGACTCATACTATACAATATACTCCATTTGATTACTTTTGAATCGAGGAAGCCGTGAATCTATTGTTGCCAAAAATGTCTGCTACTATTTTCATCTCTTTGATTATTAATAAAAAAAATGTATAAAATTATATTCTTCAAAATGGCTTGTCTGAATTGTATACAAATTCGTAATAATGTGGATCGTTCACTGACTTACATTCAGTGTAAATTTGAAATCATTCGGAGATATTCAAATTTTCAAATCTTCTTGCCTAGCCTTATATCATGGAGTTTTTCGATGCTACATGCCACTGCTAACATAATAATTCTCATAAGTCAGTAGCATTGTTGAGCATTGTTGTTTTATAGTTCGATATAAAAGCGATAGTTGCGCTACAGGCAAGTGATAACATGGACTCAGATCTTGACCCCGGAAATACTTCACTTTGAAGAAGCAAGTCGGTACACCTTCTTTATTAGATGAGCGTTAGCGAAGATTCAACACGACATACTGAAAAAAATTTGTGTCCGTTTTTTTTTTGTTTTTTTTCAGTTTTTTTTGTCGGTTCTCCACAGGTCAAACTGCTACAGCTATCAACTTCAAACTTTTTTTCAATATGGTTCCTCATCTCACTTAGATCTGTATAGTTTTGTGGCATTATCGGGGGGTAACTTTTTTTTTACGAATTTTAGAAATTTCAAAAATCCCATTTGAATAACATGGCGGAAAAAAAGAGAATATTTTTATTTTCCGAAAAAATGAAATTTTGCGTGAAGTTGAATTACATTTTGATACACATTTCTGAACATTTTCATCTTGATCGGGTCAGCCAGTTTTGAATAGAAAAAAAACATAAAATGTGCTAAATTGGTACCACTCGAAGCAGTTTTCACCCATTTTTACCCATACTATTACTATCCGCTCTCTAACAACGCATACATGGCATTTTCCTAGTATTATCATCAAGTCTGTTTGTATCACTACATCGTGGTGGCAGTTCTCATATTCTGCACGCACGTGATCAGATAGACCGAGGTGTTGGGCACGCACCAGTTTGATCACCACCATGCACGGTGTCTATTAGACGCAAACATCTCTCCCTCGGTCCCTTAGATCATCAACACAGCATCACAGAGACCGAGCACAGACTAATAATAGCTCGGTCAGAGGTCAGATCGCTCGACACGATCCTCCATCTTGACTTGACCAACAACCTGGCCTTGCTTGTCGTCCCCTAGGGGCCGTGACTTGAGGCACTCTCATTACTATTCACGAACAGTAATATATATTTGATTATTTTATCTTATGGTTTTTCTCGAGTTTTATACGAAATTTGTATTGTATTCCTTTTATTTATTTATTAGACGAGCTTTAGCGAGGATTCAATTTGATATACTGAAAACAATTGGTGTTCGTTTTTATGTTGTTTTTTTTCATGTTTTTTTCTCGGTTCTCCACAGGTCAAACGGCTACAGCTATCAATATTTTCAATATGGTTCCTCATCTAACTTAGATCTGTATAGTTTTGTTGCATTATCGGGGGGTAACTTTTTTTATGAATGTTAGAAATTTCAAAAATCCTCATTAGAATAACCTATGACTTTATTGGTAGGAATAACACAACGAAAAAAAAAAAAAGAAAAAATATTTTACATAAAATGAAATTTTTCCGTGAAGTTGAATTACATTTTGATACACATTTCTAAAAATTTTCAACTCGATCGGGTCAGCCATTTTGAAGAAAAAACATAAAATGTGCCAAATTGGTACCACTCGAAGCAGTTTTTACCCACTTTTACCCATACTATTACTATCCACTCGTCTAACAACGCATATATGGCGTTTTCCTAGTATTGGGTTTAATGACGCACTGTGATGATAACTAAGATCTATTGGCGTCGTATGAATGATTAATGAGATGTTGGGCTGATGATATGAAGGTTTCTTATTGGCGAAATTGAAAGGATAGTGGGAAGGAAACGGTCGTGGCCCAGATTAGGCATATAGGAACCATCCCGACATTAGCCCAAGCTACAGAGGGAAACCGAAATAAAAACAAGTTCAACATTTGGACGGTGGCGGATCGAACCATGTCCGATATTCCCCTCATCTACCGGATCACATGGAGCTATCGCGTTAACCACTGCACTGCACGTGTAGGTGATTGTATTCCTTGACAAAATAAAATTAAAAATCATGCAGAACAATATTTAGAAAGAGGATAGTTGACGAGAAGATGGATCCAATATTGAATTCAAAATAAGTGATTATTCCTTAATATAAGTTCAAGTTTTTAAGGATTTCCAAATGTAAAGAAAAAAAGTAATACATTGTAACTTTGTAAATTTAGGAACTCGCCACCGTGCTGCGCACAATTGCGATGTAATGAATAATAATAATAATAATAATAATAATAATAATAATAATAATAATAATAATAATAATAAATAATGAAAAAAAATTGATTCAAGAGAGAACAAAAGTGTCTTCTATACATACAAGTATAGGCAAGTACATATTATTATCATAAGGTATTTATTAATAATTTAATAAAATTCGGCAGAGCCGTTCTTACATTGAGCCAGTTTATCATATCCCATTCGGTTGTTAATAACATCAATTAAAACACAAAATATGTATGTTTATCCTTCAAAGTATCTCTTTTATCAAACTGTAGTCATCACTCTTCATGTCAAATGAGCTACTTACTGTTCTTCACATCGTTTGGCACTTGCACGAACTATCCAAGTATATAATACACCAACTTGCCAACGTTTTCTACAATATCTCATTCAAGTTGCATTAAAATTAGTTAAAACAGCATTAGCATTACAAGTCTAGCAATACTTGATTGCTGCACACCTCGATCAACAGCTGTTTCACAGATCATTTCATTGTAAAACATCGCGGATAGCGAACTAGAGAAGTAATGTAACGTTTTACTGCGCTCTCTTGGCTCAGATATGACGCCCAAGTAAAAGTCGAGTTATACATAATGTCTACAAGAGTTTCTGTGACATGGCTCTGGCAACTGCGTTAACAAGTTTTACAGCTGTTTTAGAGGTGCTGAAAATGGTGTCATGTGACTTCTTCAATGGACATTAATATACCGAGAGTCAGCAGTGACAAATTTTCTGTTGTGAAGAGTTTTGACTGTGAAAGAGAGAAGAGCAGTGGGAAATATCTGATTTATGCGTGATTGTATTGAGTTTTTTTGTATTTGTCAATGTTTTGGTCAGGGCCCACTAGTAATTGTTGTATATGGAATGTTACACATTAAAAGAAATTAGTGATAATGATAAAATCAGTATACATATTTTTTTACTTAAATTTATTGTATGCTCATATCGAGGAATTGGGAAAATGAAAAGTCACTTAGCTGTTAAACAAAAAAAACGCCTTCTTGACTTTAATTTGAAGTCTATCAAATAAGTTGTTTACTTTATCCTCTAGAAGGTAGAATTAAATAGGATACAGAATAATGTTCAGTTATATCTGAACAGCTGTGGTATTTTCCTAATCAATAGCATTTCGAAAGCAGATCTACACTTTTAGAAAGACAACTGTATATTTCAAGCGTTCAATGTTCAAATCTGCAACGCGTTTTTGAAATTTCATAAAATTCCACAATCATGTCATGGCATAGTAGACGACCATATCTTCTTTCGTGGATGTAAGTATATATAATTTCATTGCTAATCACGTTCTTGTGTGATTATGAATTCATTGAACAACGTATGCAATACACGCTGAAAAACATAGTGTTTTCATATACAACATTCACATTTCAGATTCAAATTCGAACCTTTAAGTTTTTTAACACTTTTTCCATTTAGTTTTTATACAATCAAAAAGTTCTAATAGCCCACTGCAGTCGACTACTGGTGAGGTTATACATTACGAATGAGAGTAAGCCATTTTAAGTCTGGATTACTAACCCACGTTACTCGTCATTTTAATTGGATAATCAATTCACGTCACTCCACAACTCCTCTGCATTGTGTTAAGGGTTGCTGGCTGGAGAGTGAATCATTCTTATTTACCGCGGGGTATAATCAGAGACTAGACTTATTAATAAAACATACACTTTCGAGTTTTTACTCAAGTTCTCTTTATATATATATATATATATATATATATATATATATATATATATATATATATATAGTTTCTGCGAATCACATACTTCCGTTTATCGTTTGAACTCAAGTTTTTCATCCAATTATATTATGCTATTCGTTGTCTGAGTTAAGCGGAAGTAACGACGCCGGGGGAAAAAGAAACTACAAAACACGGCGCTGTGGGCTTTAAGAAAAACAAACGAAAGGTTCGATTGATCTGAGAAGGAATGTTCAAGTTTGAAGAACATACTCTGAAGATTTTATTCGTTTCATCTCAAAATCACAATACTGTTGTTGCCTCGAGTAGAAACTCGAGTAGCAAGAGAAATAAATAAAGCGTTTACGAGAGTAGAAAAACTGCGCACAAAAGAAGGAACAGCGTGGAGGGAAACGGAATTTTATTGGACACAAGTTTTCATCAAATTTTGGAGTATCGAATAGAACCATGAAAAAGAGTGATGAAAAAACTTTGTTATCAACCCAGAAGTAGTGAATAACTCGTTACATCATGAACACTAGGAAAACGCAATATATGCGTTGTTAGACGAGCGAATAGTAATAACTTAGTATGGGTTTAAATGGGTAAAAACTGCTTCGAGTGGCACCAATTTAGCACATTTTATGTTTTTTCTTCAAAATGGCTGACCCGATCAAGCTGACAATTTCTGAAATGTGTATCAAAATGTAATTCAACTACACGCAAAATTTCATTTTTTTTGGGAATAAAAATATTTTCTTTTTTTCCGCTATGTTATGCTAATGGGTATTTTTGAAATTTCTAAAATTCATAAAAAAAAGTTAGCCCCGATAGTGCCACAAAATTATACAGATCTAAGTTAGATGAGGAACCATATTGAAAAAACGTTTGAAGTTGATAGCTGTAGCCGTTTGACCTGTGGAGAACTGACAAAAAAACAATAAAAAAAAAAACATAAAAACTGACAGTATGTCAAATTTTCAGTATGTCAAATTGAATCCTCGCTAAAGCTCGTCTAATTACCATTTAATCGTCCAAAGCGGAATTGTTTCTATCCTTTATAAAAATCTCATTATAGGTCTACAATGATTGGTGAATACACAGCCTCTTCGACGTGTGATAGGATTGTTAGGTTTCTTGGATTTTAATGATGTTAGGGTGGGCGGTTGAGTATAGGTTGAGTTAAGGTTTGTGTTGGAAGGACTTCTAGGCTGTCTTTCTATGTTTCAAACCCTAACCTTAACCCTAACCATCGTCTAACATAACTCAACAGATCGGCGCGGGGTACTATATATATTTACCCATTGATTTAACCGTTTATCTGATGAAATTGAGAGAATTGCAACCTTTTCAGTTTAGGTCCAACCACTTTGGTATTATGGGCCACGCACCAATTTGACACCAGAGGGAGTCAAATTTACGTATTTGACTCATTCTAGAGTTTAAATTGACTCCCAGAAGTGTCAAATACTCGTCAGTTCAACTTCTTTCAGAGTCTGTTATCATGGTTTTGATACCTTTCAAAGGATTTACATTCTGATTTCACACCCGATAAAGTTTTGAATGAAAGAGTTTTTGAATGAACATTTTTTATCGACTTTCGATTGTAATATTTAAAAAAAATACTCTGTTTACGATTTTTTATATTGCATTAAAATTACACTTCATTGATAATATTGCTGTTAGCTATACATGATATAACTCTGAGAAACTCAGAAATTTATGTCAGGGCTCTAAAAGAATCACATTCTTTCAAAATTGTTCATGAAATAACAACAATGGAAAACTATGATGAAAAAAGTATTTATACATAACATATTTTTTCCATGGTTAGGTCTTTACTACAACATAGACCTACTGATTACTTTAATGTGAATTCCTATTCAAACAATTCAAATTTATACAAAAGCAAAAAAATCCATCAAATGTATTGTAGAAGGAAGTGAAGTATGTATTCATGCAATATTTATACGACTAATTAAAATATTTAGCTGATACTGTAAATAAAAACGTAGGTATAAACAATGCTAATGCAAGAAGCCATAAAGATGTGAATAATTGCAATTCTACGGCTTCTTTATGCAAGCGAGTAATGCTACCCAATGCAGTTTTACTGCCAAATGCAATGTGCAACGAACATAAACTCTAATCATGATGATAATATTATAATGACAACGCTTTGACATCATTTAGAGAGATAATTATGCGATGATGACGTTGTCTTTTCAGACGAAACACGATTAATACTTGATAAAAGACCACCCAACGACAACATATTTCATATTTCAACGTCTAGAGCACTTAGCGTTAAATCCATGGTTATTTATTATTGCGATGTACTCTTTTTGCGATAACTTTGATAAAAACAAACATCGGATTTCTCCGTGAAGAATTACTTGTGCTTTTGTATTTATACTTTCCAAATTGCATGCATTGAAGATTTAAAAGTCAACACAGAAATGTGTGAGAATTTTAATTTGTTTCTTGCTATAAAATTATACGAGGATGGATGGGATATCATTATTTTTATATTCGCGACATTTATTCATGAACTATTATAAAAAATAATTTTGACAATTGTATTTTACTACAATCGATAATTATTGAACCGTATACTTTTTTAACATATTTTCTTCTATAATCGTTGATTCAATTATTGATCAATAATTAACTATCATGGTATTCGGAAAACACGATTCAAGCTTTAGACGATATTAAATCAGAATTTAAAAAAAAAAATGAACTGATACAATCAGATATCCAACCATAACCGCTAATTTTTTGAGAGATTATCATAAAATATGACATACTGTTTTTTACAAGCTATACTGACATACATTTCTTATGTCCACAGCTACCCGTTTCAAGCTGTAAAATTGTATATTCCCTATGACTTTTTAAAAATAACATAACAACTTCACACAAAATAAATGTGTCCCAATTAAGGCTACGAATGAAAGTAGAAACTTTTGGACGGGACACAAGTAGGGTGATCTTACTCCATTTCAATTATTCAAAAACAATGAACTTTAACACCAGGACTGAGCTGTCTGTGACCATACTTTTCCAAAATTATTAAAATAATGATACATTTTTCAACACATTCGAAATGTAGGCCTAATATATAAGGGCCTATATATATATATATATATATATATATATATATATATATATATATATATATATATGTGTGTAGGCCTATATTATATATATATATATATATATATATATATATATATATATATATATATATATATATATATATATATATATATATATTTACAGTTCTTCAATGTATATAGAAGTTGATGTGTAGCTGAATACAATTCGTGCCATTACTATCGTATACAATATCATATGCCAGTATGAGAATAAAAATGCATATCACATAAAAACTTGTGTCTTAACTCAACAACAGTGGCATAAGCTATCATTTGACACTCGATTTCCAAAGATGTTTTCTAGTTCCATCTGTCACATGAAATAGGTATTAAGTTTTGTTCGCGCAACAGGGGGCCTCAATTTATACCCATAGTAAATAATACGTTCTTGTGCACAGGTAGCCATTTATAACCGACTTTTATCTAGCGTAATACCAACTAAAACCATTTTTATATTCAAACAATACAATACTAAAACAGACTAACAAGAGATGAAACACTTTGGAAATGTGATCGTACAATGTGATAACTTTACAAATAGCTTTCCTATGTATTAATATGCAAAACTAACACTTTAGCTGGTTAGGCTGTCGAGAAGTACTAATCTTTGTGAATGTTGACATTTTGTTTAATCTAGCCGAGGAGGTTAATATATATGTTGAATCAATCGAATAAATCAAATCAATTCAATTGTAGCTGATGGATTATATATTTTTAAATGACCTTTAAATGTAAATACCGGTAATTGATGATTATTCAATTAAATATTGACTATTTAACGAAACATTATTTAATGTATATAACCCAAAATTTCGATTTTGGGTACGTGTTTGGGTATAATGGATGTTTTTTTGGAATCTGTTGTGATGATTGATCGGAAATGTCAATTTTTACATATGAGGAAGCAATCAGCATAATACACAAAAATAGCGTTTTCCAAGTAGACAGGAACCGACAACCGTCTCATTTCGAAACTCTTACTCGCTCAACCGAACTCAACTCGACCTAATGAATTTAATATTTAATATTTAATAATGAATTTAATATTCCGGTCCATTCTCTACATAATAATCCCCAACATTTATTACGAATGATTGAAGTGAATGAGCGTGAAACCATAAAACTCACCCCGGAGGACTTGAATCTGCATTTAACACATCTGACTGTTATTTCCCTGTCGACTCATTCAGTACGCGAGTCAACTGTTAATGACCGACAGCTCGGCAATCATGTCGGCAAGAAGCCATCGCTGGCGACAACACCTAGAACTGCATACCTTCTTATCACAATCACTATTGTTTGGAAAACACAAATCTCTGATGAACCAATTGCTCGAACTGTTGGAAATGTGTGTTTTCGGAGATATGTTTTTTTTTTTTTTTTTTTTTCAATACTGCTTAACGACCCCACCAACAGCTAGGGTGTACGGGGGTTAATGAGCGGGTGATAATGAAACGATGATGTGATGATAGGTGAAAGGACGTTTACAAAAACCTATGCCTTATGCGGGACTCGAACCCATCCCACGCCCAACGGTGACTTCAGTTACTACCGCTAGCGATAATTGACTTGGTCACCGGGGCGGCTTCGGAGATTTGAGATTTCTGAAATTTGGTCCGTCTGGGTAATAGACTGTCAGATAAATGGAGTTTCGTAAATATGGGATTTATAGACCTATATGGGGTTTCTAAGATTTGTTTTTTCTAAGATATGGGATATTCTAAAATTTGTTTTTTCTAAAATATGTGATATTCTAAGATTTGTTCTGTTTATGAAATAGACTGACAGATGAATGGAGTTTCGGAAATATGGGATATAAAATATTTGTTTTTTCGGAAATATGCGATTTTTTCTTCGGAGATATTATATTTCTGAAATTTGGTTCTCGTTGACATGAGATTTCCGAGTGTTTAATGTGCTGCCATCGAACTCTGTTGGCGACAACTTGATGAAGAATTCACCCAAGACATTATTCCATGTTCAGCCATTAAGTGTTGGGATTTATTACTGAGACTGTTACTTCTTCTACCCTTGTCTCCTGGTGATCCCAGTCTACGATAAGGTGCAATATACCACCCCTAGCAGATATACGCCGTGTCTTGTACTGGACAAACAAAGGATGGGTGCGAGAGACAAGGGTGGCGGAGCCAAGGGGTCACGGGGGTCAAACTACGAGCTTGTGTTTTTTTTCGACCTGGTTCATATATAAATCGAACATTTGATACCTGCAATTATCAATCAATTGCGCTCCCCAATCCCCTTGTTTCCTGAATCTCCTTGAATATCACGTCAATGCCCCTCGCCCTTAACCAAATTCTATGAGTTCACAATTGGATCGGTCTTGACCCCTTAATAATTTTTGGGCCTCCGCCGCCTCTGACGAGAGAGAGAGTGGCAGAGAGAGAGAGAGAGAGAGAGAGAGAGAGAGTGGGAGGGAGAGGGAGAGAGAGAGAGTGGCAGGGAGAGAGAGAGAGTGAAAGAGAGGGAAGAGAGAGAGAGAGAGAGAGAGAGAGAGAGAGAGAGAGAGAGAGAGAGAGAGAGAGAGAGAGAGAGAGAGAGAGAGAGAGAGAGAGTAGTATAAACATCACCAACTAACACGTGACATGATCAGCACAGGTCAAGTTTTGTGTACTCATTCAAATATGACCTCAACCGTGCGATTTGTTTCATTTCTACGAAACATTACTATACAGTATCATTTCTACGATGGAATGGTTTTTAATTTTAAGAAGACAGGTCAAAAGTTCAAATCACTAAAGATTTATGGAATGGCAAATTAGCAAGGAAAGGATGGTCGAACATGACTAAATATCAAGTCTGTATCAAAATGTCCAGGTTTTTTAATTGTGTATAAACGGCAGGGGCTCTATCTACTTGTATCTACAAAATAAATACGTCGTTCACCAAACTTTGGTGATTGTTGTAGCCTGAATTTATTTTTATTTAGATTGAGTTTTTAAAAATAACCATGATTATTGGCGTTGGATACATGAGTTGATGGGATGATGGGATGATGAGATGAAAGATCTTCTTCTTCTTCTTCTTCTTGTTTTTGTTCTTGTTCTTGTTCTTCTTCTTCGTCTTGTTCTTCTTCTTCTTGTTCTTGTTCTTCTTGTTCTTCTTCTTCTTCTTTCTTTTTCTTCCTCTTTTCTCTCTCTGTTCTTGTCTTATATATTGTTGTGCTCCTAATTCCAAATCTCGATCTTGAAAATCATTGAACCTTAAATAACCACCGCCATCTACAAATATAACGGTTCTTATAATTATATTCCCTGTATATAGACGACCTTCTGCCGAACATTCAACAACTATAACAATGTTTGCGTTTTCATTCTCATTTTCCATCCTGCACATCCACTCTTCAACAATAAAACACCAAGAACAATATCACTATTCTTCTTTTACTTGAAAACATGATGAATTGTACTGTTGGGAGAGGATATTAAAACGCAGTGAAGTGCATCATTACTAATATTACAACCGCGTCGTCGTCTAGCGGAATCGCGCTCTAGGAGGTGGTTAAAGAGCCGTGGTTTGGTACTAGGCAAACGCGGAATGTGCGTTGTAAGATGAGCGAAACTCTACACACCTTGATCATATCAAATGAACTTCATACCATGCCAATGGATCTAGGAAGCCGTAAAAAAACAATGCGATATTTTTCCACTAATATTTCTATCTTTTCTATAAATAAAAAAACATGTATTAAATTATTTTCTTCGAAACGGCTGGTCCGAATTACACGTCAATTTTTATTAATGTGTATTATTTCTGTGTTCACATTTGAGGAAAATTTGAATTATATTGAAGAGATTTTATTTTTCAATTTATTCCGCCCAGCCTAATTTTATGGGGTTTATAGAAACTTTGAAATGATGTTTCTCAAAAATGGTCCAACCGATTCGACCTCAGAACTATACAGTTTCATGTCGATCGGTCAAACCCTGCGACCTGTGCAGTGCCCACAAACAAACAAAAAAAACACACAGCAAAGCTCGGTAAGAGTTGCATGGAAATCTTCGCTAACGCTCATCTAATAATGTAAGACAATCACATGTCCTGTTAGCCATGTTCGAATATAATGTAATGCGCATGTTTTGCCAGTGAAGAAGAAGATGGTTGTTGGTTGTGTGGCGTGGTGAGGAGAGCTGAATAAACTTTATGATACGATATATAGCATCAAGTTACCTGATGTACAAGTTTACCAGTTCATCACATCACATAAGTAAAGATTAGGGAGGAGAAAACCGCGCGGTTCAGTGTCGTAAACAATATCAACTCACAAGAATAGAGAATATAAAAAGAACGCTTTAGGTTCAAGTAAGATCACATTACATCAACATTCGGGCATAAACTTTACTGAGATGTCGGTGTTGATTCTCAGAATACACCTGTCCTTGGCTTTGGAGCAGTTCGAATAGCCACGGACTATTATTATTATTTTGAGTCAAAAATATAGTTTAGATAAAATATTGTCAGAAAACGGATTGATAAACTATTCAAATTTAAGAATTCAACCGATTTATTGGATAAAATATGATTTAATTACTTTTGTAGATGATTATATGTCTCAAATAATAATGACAAAAATGATGAGAAAATATAAAAAAAAATGGTGATAAAATGACCATGCTGTCAGTGTCACCCAAGAAAAAAAAATAGCATAAAAACTGGAAATTCTTATTTAGCTGATGATTTTTAGATGAGCGTAGCGAAGATTTTCATTCCATATACCGAAAAATTTTGGGCTTGGTTTTTATGTTTTTTTTTTTTTTGTTTTGTTTTTTTGTGTGTAATTTTGTACGCGGCATACAGGTCAGGAAAAAGTTTCAATCAACTCGAAACTTTTTTTACAAATTGGTGTTATACCAGAATGGGTTGGGATTGTTTTTCAGAAAAATCGGTCGAACGGATTTTCCGGAAAAAAATCGGAAAGTATGGAAATTCCCCATAAGAATAGGCCAGGGGAGAAATACTTGGAATTTTATTTTTTTCAAAAGCTCTCAAATTTATACTGAGTGTGGAAAGATCTATCATACCTATTTTAAGCGATTTATGGAACAATCGGATGTGAAATAACGAAGAAAACGCATTTTTAAGGTACTTTTTTACACATCAATAAAAGCAATTAAGAAAGCAATTAAGGAACTATTAAATATGAGCAACAAGTGTCACCAATAAATTAAAACGTTTAAAATCTGTGATGTATATGAAGAAGGCACTGGTTTGATTGTTTGGAAACCAAGGTCCATATACCAACAGACGGCCGCGGTTTTTAAACCTTTGAAGTGATCCATGGCCTGTATATGTACATTGAGCTGACAAAATGTTCTTAATTCTACATTTCCATACTTCTAAGCTCATCTCACAACGCATATAAGGCGTTTTCCTAGTTATTCATATGTTGAGAAAATCATGTTGATCAGTGGAATAACAGAATAGAAATCAAATGGCCAAATTTGTGAGGGAAATATATGTCAATTCTATTTATAAAAATGTGGTTAAAAGTTTGAATAAATCTAATGAAAAATAGAGCCGTAAAATAGAAATAATTGTATAGTTTGAAAACGATCACATTTTCGTTAAATTCAAGAATAACAGAAATAACATTTCTTCCATTATCTGTCCACATTATTAATGTTCAATCAAAAAAGAGTCGCGACCATATTAAAAAAAAAACGTTGGTTTCAGTTTCAGTAAATTATCTTTTCCTTACCACCTATATTTCTTATACCATCCTCATCACATATCTCGTTCTTGTATCTCGATTTACCTTTCTCCCGTGTTACGCTAGACAAATACCTTATACAATATTTGGGACATTTCATTCTTAGGGTCAAGATCTTGATAAGCTGAATCACATTATCATTCTTCGGTTATTGAAGTCAAGATTCAGGATAAGAGGATCTTACAAGATCTTCAAAGTCGGGAACGCTGTCTTCAGTGACAAGTATAAGAACTACTTCTCATTGACAATAAATGCCATTCGCAGAGAAAATATTAGAATAAACCAGGTGATGATAATACTATTGACTCGACGATATTCGCTAATTGGAGGTTACCGCTGTTAACTTGAGCTGCTATCAGTAGAACTTCGTCGTTTGTTCTTATTTATTAGTATAGGATTTATTTAAATGCGTGTTTTAATGATAGTATCTATTGAGGGCTGAATAATTTCAAAGTTTATATTATAATACAATTTTATAAAAGTTGTAAGATTTACAATTTTATGTTTTCCAATAGTAGCCGTAGAAACGTTACGAAAGAGTTATGAATGGTGTACTGGTGTTCTTTATTTGTTATATTCGGAGCTAAATCTCCTCAAAAACATAGGCCTACAGCAACTTTATTGTAAAACCAGTAAATATTTACATGAATTAGAGTATAATTTGAAGTTTGAATGATTTTTTTTTCTGAAAAGTAGTGTGATTGTATTGAAGCATCGCACGAATAACTTGAACTATCTTCGAAACGAGTAGACTTGAAGAATTTAAAATAAATGTGAAATGTATCAAAATATATTTATTCTGCTCCGACTTTGAATGAAAATTTAGAATTAGGACTTGGAAATAGTAATATCTGATATTCATTATTTGTGTTAGTGAGATTGCCCTTGTGGTGAACCCTTCAAACGATCCTACCTTTCATCCATAGCCTTAATTGGGGAACAATGATTTTGTATCAAGTTCGATGTTATAAAAAAAGTATGTTCATACACGTTGTACTTTACAATATCCTCCCCTTTTCATAATCTATATTTTTTTAGAAGCAATAAATTTAAAATCTAGTTGAATTTAATTATTCAAATAACTTGATGAATATATACGCATATGGAAATTCCTGCTGAAATTGACGATGAATAAAAATTATCAAAAAACAATCAAATCTTATTCAAAATATTCTTGATTCCAATCCGGGATCACAGATCCAGAAGGTTCCTGGATTTTGAGAATTCCCACCTATAATACGATGATGAATATAAAATATTCACAAATCATCAAACTATCAAAGTTTACAGCGAGCCGCCCCGGTGGCCAAGTCAATTATCGCTAGCGGCAGTAACTGAAGTCACCGTTGGGCGTAGGTTCGAGTCCCGCATAAGGCATGGGTTTTTGTAAACGTCCTTTCACCTATCATCACTTCATCGTTTCATTATCATCCGCTCATTCGTACCCCCGTATAACCTATCTGTTGGTGGGGTCGATAAGCAACATTAATAAAATATATTTACAGCGTGTTTTCAAGCGAGACAAACACACGGCAATAAGTACAATTTACGTTCATTCATTTAAAGATGTGTGGCCCTATGTTTCTTCGAATGTTTCTCTTTATATTTAGATTATTTTTTGTAGAAGTAGACACTGAACTATCTCTTCTTTTAGTTTTACTTATATAAACATTTATTACACACGCAGCTGTGTGTTTTAACCTTGCCCTCATTATTAGAGTGTTCTTCCTAATTAAACTTCTTACAGACAGAAACATACATGATTTGGAATCGGTTATTGTTATTGAGATATTTCATGAAAACCAACATGAATAAGATTACTTTTTATTGACTTATGGGTTTTCATTCGTGGAAGAACGGGTCAAAAGAGCTCTTATACAAGATGTAGGCATTCTCTCTCTGTATATATATATATATATATATATATATATATATATATATATATATATATATATATATATATATATATATATATATATATATTTGTATATGTAAATGAAGACATATTTTGGGTTTATTTCATGAATATTATTTAATTCCATTTTTAATCAAATATTATCCATGAAATAAACCCAAAAGATGTCTTCATTTACAAATATACATCATGGAAAAGAGAGTTTCAAATCATATATATTATATATGTATGAATTAACTCAAGATTATGAGTAATAATTTGAAGTGATTTAACACAATTTAGCTTCATGTAGTTTCTAAACATATTCCCAAGAAACAAAACTCTAAATTACTTCACAATTTGATAACAGTACGAACGATATAACTCTCGACTATCTCAACTAGTACTCTATCTTCAGTCACATTTAGATTTATTCAACAGTTTCGGTTACATTTTAATCCACTTGGCGAATAATTATATAAGGTATAAAACCGGTAGTCTTCATTCGAACAAGTGTAATACATTGTACAGCTAATATTTCACGTGAACCGAGGGGCGGGGGGGGTGGGGGGGTGGGGGGGGGGGCGTCGGTTATCTGAGATGTACGAACACTGTCTGGGTTATATTCAAGATAACTGTTAAGGGGTTGAAATCGTGGCAGGGGGAGAGGAGTGGGGGGAGGCACAGCTCCTTTTCATTAACAGAGGTGGGCGGAAACGTGGCTGCAATATATCGTCACTAAAATATGGCTATACTATTCATTTAGAAAGCCGCTGTTAACAATTCAGAGATAGCAATGTTCTTAACAGGGATTACACTTACTTTGGAGACTTACAAATTATTACCAAAGTACCCCAAGTGACATTCTAGTCGGTGTTCACGTGTGATATATTAAGGGTGGTTCGGTTCTCTATACCGAGCTAGCACATCTATCGTTGTACTACAATCTGCTATACATGCCATTTCACTTGGTATCAACCCTTTGTTCGAACACGACTTCACTAATCTGCCTCACAGGTCGCATTGAGAATAATTGTTATCTCCCTCTCTACGTGTTGTCACAGTGATCGAGCTACATTCATCTGCTATCTATTCAGTTATACATTAATTAGTTATAGATGTATAGTTATATTTGGGTACATACAGAATGAAAATAATAATATGAATGAAATTTAAATTTGGTACTTATTATTAATAATAAGAATAATTAATCTATGTGAAGAAGGAATACGAAACATGCACCCATTGGTTTTGAGCTAGTTCATGAATGTAGGGCCTACTAAAATGGATTAAAGCAAGACCTATATTGGCCTAAAGGAAGGAAAGGGAATTGACCAGTTTGAACTACAAACATTGATAACCAAAATACTAGAAATAACAAAACAATAGATGCAAACAAGCAGTAAATTCAAATTGCTTACTGAAAAATGAACGATATTATTAAAAACAACTACGCTTGCTATAGTAATTGGACAGTTAGTGCAATATAATTTGATGTAATTCGTAATTAATTCAAATAGAACAAGACTCACTCAACGTACGCCGTTTCAAAACGAAGACGAGTAAATTCCATACAGCTTTATGAAATATTCTAACAGACGTAATTATTCATAAAGTCGAGGCGTCGTGACGCCATGACGTCGTTCTATGCAATGGATCTAAATGCTCTCATGGAGTTCGACTTTCAACAAGCATTTTACACATAAAGCGTCTTGCCTATTGTACATACGAAGCACAACAAGGATTATGAAATTTGAACTCTCGTGTCAAACAGTCAAAACGTGGATAACAACGTAAATGGGGAGTTAAATGACGTATTAAAACGACGCCTATTCAAGTAAAGACTCGTTGAGTTGTGAAATTAACGTCTTAATTCAGATTGACGACTGCTCATATTGCTCTCAACTTCTCTTCAAGATTCCCCCTTTATGAGTTTTAATACTTAACTCGACGGTTTGCTATGCATCATCACGTCACAACTCTATCCATGTCTCATATCAACATCTTCATGACTCTATAGCAACCCCTGGCATCATCATGAGGCATCTTTCTAGCCGTTTTATTAGGCGTTTTATTAACAAATAAGAAGAAAACCATATAAAATGATGGTTCAATTTACATGAGACTACGCGTAGATTAATTCTATACTCATTCCCCTTCACGAAATCTCGCACTTATAAACATTGCCGTGGTAGCTCTCATATATCCAGTAGTAGGCTTGATAAGATACCGCAAATGACCTCTTAAAAACTTAATGAGAATAACTATATACTTTTCTCTTGGTTGGTAGTGAGGTGTATTTTGTAAACTACGACAACATTTCTGGTGTATTTAATCTCGATGAGACACATTGAAAATAATCCAACCTATTGCTAGGGTTGAAATGATAAGTCTTAATTCAATAATAATAATGAAAATAATAGAAAGTCTTTATTAATCGTGTAAAACAATGTTATTACAGTCATGAAGGGCGAGGTTCGGTCAGCCGACCGTTCTAACACCGAACCTTACCTATGAGTGAGTGGAAAATTTCAGATTAAAATACAGTTATTGACAGGTTAAAAGTTAAAATACAGTTCAGATAACTTCTTATATCATGAAAAATATTCTTTTTCAAAAAGTTGCAGACGTTTGATTTGAAATTAGCAGCTGAATTGTTGTCTTTGACATGTTGTGGCAAATGGCAATCGTGAAACGTTATGGTTGATCAAATGTCCAATTGTTCACTCACAACTTGAAAGTACGATTTTCTCAAAACAGAGTCAAAGAAATTATTACATAAGGTGTATAATTGTTCAAAGATACACCAAAAACGTAACAAACAAAAAAGTAACTGATAATTGTTTCATATACAGTTTGAGGGTTTTCAAAGTTATGCCAATTACAGATTTATAAAAACCAGTACATCTGTGATGTTGGTATGACAATAGCCAACCCACATGAATCGAAATACATGAAGAAATCTATATATTGTGAAAATTATACATAACTATGTCTTAAGGATTAATTATTATCGAAGTGAAGTGAGACGTATCCGACAAAACATGATACCCGCTAGACAAGTAATAAACAAGTATCTGTATTCCTCGTCATAGCGCGAAGTCCAGTAATAACGCACGCTTGATTAATCAATTACAAAACAATAATTACACGTCTTGGAGCTTTCTCATTGGTTTCCGAGCACATGCCTATTTCCACGTCATTGGTCAACTCTCGTATCAACCAGCAATTACAATATCACTAACCTTACATGATTTGACAAAAGCATGCACGCCATTGGACGCTGGTATAGCGGCCATATTGGTTTGTCTGGGTACAGGTTTGTGTACGGCGCCAGTCAACCATCTTGATCGAGACAAGATTCATCTTATTAACAAGCATTCTTGCTATCAACTTTACTCTCTGATAGGTTATATTCTTTCAAGTGGGCGGGTTTGTTTCAATGTTTTCACATGCAAGGTGCACTTGTGACTCCTCCCAATCAGCTGTTACTCACGTGATTGTTACCTGACAATATCATTGGTGGACTCATTCAATTTAATTCAACTTCAACGAATTGGAATTCGAATCATGAATCAAAAAATGATGATTAAAATAAAAACAGTGAGTGAATTTTTGGTTTAGGAGTTACAACTATTCGAATCCAAATAGGGAATCTATTATATTTTCCTTATACATGAAACTTGTTTTGATGAAGTGAAAAAGCTTGCATAGCTTGTCAGTGATTGTTAAGAGTTAGCACTCGATGAGATCGCATCATCTTCGCGATACGATCTGATGATATTGCTGGTAATACAGCAAACCGGATTAGAAAACGCGCAATGATATTTATTAATGTTCATAAAAGCGAGTTTATGATGTTTATAGCATGAATAAATGTTTATCGCTAATCGCCATGCATTAACAGTTCAAGCCGAATAACCTGATGATATTGAGTATACTTGAAGTCGACGCGCCCCAATAGTTCACTTCAAAGGTTTTGCCGCGAACAAAATATCTACTTGGAGACTATCGTAATAAAATATAGGATTTTGTTATCATTAAATCATGATTATGAATGAAACTAATAATATAGATTCGTAATATTTATATTATTTTTCTGTGCCTTGGTCTGTTAACATATCAACTGAGTTGAATTCAATCGGGACATAATGATTGAAAGTGGGAGAAGATGTATTTCGTTTGTAAATATTTATTTTAGTCTGGCCTAATTAAAAATTGATTATATTCCTACACTAAATGTAGCTCAATTGAAGAGACAAATTCTGTAAGAATAGAAGCTACTTCTGTAAGAATACATTTTTTTTGTAAGGATAGAAGCCTATTCTGTAACTGCCTCTAGCCTTCAGGTCAGCTTGAAACTTTTGATATGCATTAATAATCATCAGATATTAGAATTAACTTATTGTGTAAAATATTTTTGATTATAAAATGAAAGGTATGAAAGGTATGATAGGTGTGAAAAGTATGAAAGGTATGAAGGTATGAAGGTATGATGGTATGAAGGTGTGAAAGGTATGAAAGGTATGAAAGGTATGAAAGGTATGAAGCTATGAAAGGTGTGAAAGGTATGAAAGGTATGAAGGTGTGAAGGTATGAAAGGTATGAAAGGTGTGAAAGGTATGAGAGGTATACGAAAGTCATGAAGGTATGGAAGATAGTGTATGGAGGCATGGGAGTGTATGCCATTAATAATGATAACGTTTATCTGCAATTGGTATTTGGGGTTTCCTTTTCCATTGGTGGAGGTGCCGGGTTTTTGCTCTTATCTTGTCTGCGAGAAGCACTGCTATCTAAACTCTCACACGATTTACAATCATTTCGTTGATATAATGATAATGGAACAAATATGAAGACTTTTTGTCAGAAACATGTCAGACATACTGAAAGTCTCTGTCAAATTTGAACTTTTGATTTTAATCGAGTGTGACTTTGACTCAGTTTCAGATTTCAATGTTCTATCAACAGGTTTCTTTGCAAGGTTTCTGTGATGCTTATTTTCATATCAGTACCTGAAGGAATCATGATTTGTATTATTATTGTATGCAGTATTTGTTTACCGTCAAAGACCTGAACTATATATTGATAACTACCGAATATATGGCTTTTTAGGGCGCCTATATCCCTACTTTCAGTAACCACGTATTATGGTGTGGTCTTATGGTGTGGCATTATTTAACACTATTTGATGAAGGTAGACCTATATAGGTCTATAACTTACTTCGCAGACATTGACATTCTTCCATACACCACTCACTTTCTTGCTAAATTACAATACTCTCTAAATTAGTTTTCTTTGTACATCAAATTAAATTTGATCTTTGTACTCAGGAGTCAATGAAAAGTACAGCCGTCCCGGTGACTCAGTCAACTATCGCTTACTGCGGTCGAAACTGAAGTCAGGTCGAGCGTGGGTTCGAGTCCCGCATAAGTCATGGGATTTTGAAAACGTCTTTTCAACTATCATCACTTCATATTTTCATTATCACCCGCTCATTCATACCCCCGAGTAAGCTAGCTGTTGGTGGGGTCGTTAAGCAGAATTAAAATATAAATAAATAACGAAAAGTACATTATTACAATTGTGAAACGGAGATATGATGTAATAAAACCAAACATTTTTTTAATATAATTTAATCTTTCATATAAACGTAACACGCCTTCTGTATATAACTATAAAAAAAAAACTATAACCCAAACAATAAGCGTGAAGGTGATTTCTAAAAGACGCCTTTTAAAGAGGGCTAGATTTGTCGCTTTGGGTCCTCGCCCTAGATGCAGACGCCTCTAACAGATCTCGAGATCAGATTAGCGCTTTCAGGACAAAAAACTTGTAAAAAACCCAAGTTGTCTGGGCATAGAGACGCCACAGTTAGGAAACAATAGGAGGTTGTCAATGACAATTTTTGTCAATCGAGATTCGAAACACTAAATCTCGGCATTGGATGAGAAGAAGAGAAAATTGGCCACTTGAATACCTATTATATATTACATTGTATGTTTAGATCGTACTTGGGTGAGATGTAATTTATATAAATAGTTATGTATTTGATTGAATATATCAAGGTACAGAAATGAAATGAACGAATTCTTATCAAGATATTTTCGAAGAAAATAATGGAAATCATATTGAAATGTTACATGAAAATGTTGCATGTTGGCAGAAAAAAAATATTTTTGAATAATCATAATAATAATCATAGAAATGATGATATAATGATTATTATTATAGTAATATCTCCAATACCAAACCTTACCTATGTGATCATGTTTCAAAGAAATTATCTATATAATAATACCCAATGTGATTTAATTAGGTGAAAATTGTGAAAATTATTACACATGGTGAAAATGGGTGAAATGGTTTTCACATGGTGAAAATTATTAATACACCTATACTTGTGCATTTCAAACTTTAACTTACTGTTTATTCAGAGTGACTAGGTTTTTCACCTTACTTGAAAGTTCTGCTTACATTTGAGATAGATTTCAGTAAAAGAATAAGTTCGATTACTTGTGAAAATCTCGAACTTGTGAAAATCAGTTTTTCACGTCGAATTGACTTCTTAGCTCGAACGACACTCACGGCAATAAAAGCGAATAGAGCCGACATCATTAACCAAAAAGCCTCATCGAATGAGAGCGATGGTTTACCTTGCCTCAAGCTAACTAGAAGACATGAACGAATCGTTAACTGGACCTTTTGCACCGCCTTTGTTCTACTAAAACGTCAAGACAGTCAGCTAACCAAGCGCCATCAAATATGGCAGCGTAACAACATTTAATTAATGAGATGTTTTAGACGTTCAAAAGAATTCTTGAAAAAAAAAATAGTTGAATGGGAAATAAAAAGTGTCTATAATCTATAAAGCTTCTTTTCACATGGTCACATCACATGTTTATGTCTCTCTCTCTCTCTCTCTCTCTCTCTCTCTCTCTCTCTCTCTCTCTCTCTCTCTCTCTCTCTCTCTCTCTCTCTCTCTCTCTCTCTCTCTCTCTCTCTCTCTCTCTCTCTCTCTCTCTCTCTCTCTCTCTCTCTCTCTCTCTCTCTCTCTCTCTCTCTCTCTCTCTCCTCTGAGTGAATATGTACCTATCTGGACCTTATACGGAGGCATAATGGATCATGTCTCATCTCCTGTGAAAAATACAGGCAATGCTTTTAACAGTATTACATGAGACAATGCGAGAAGTAGAAGAGGAAGCAGATATACAAAGAAACAAGGAGTTGACTGAACAAAGTACTAGACGACATTCATAATGCATGGCTATATTTATTACCTTCAGAGGTTGTTATTATAATCAGAGTTAGTTATACGAATAGTCGAAATGTTATCTTATAACTATTAGTTAAGGAACACAAATAACATGCGTAACCAACAGTGATAATAAGCTAGTCCGCTAACTATCACTTAATCCACTAACAATCAGTTGATAAAACCTGACTTCAGTGTGATAATTAGAGAATTACAATTAGACAATTTCCCTGGGCAAGGTATGAGCACGTCATCGTAAGTGATTAAATGTTGTTTTTTTCATTATCATTTTTCTTCTATTTCCATTTCTCCTAGGCAAACCCACCAACTCACAATCACTTCAGGGCTGCTCTGTCATTATGATTCCAGTAGAGATGTATTTGAAAATAGTAGACATAACAAGGATTATTATAGATTCACGTTCAGAAAGTGATGGACTAACAATTTCTTCATTTCCAAAACTTGTTAGAGCATTTTACCCTTCAGGATAAATCCTATTAAGGGTGTATGGAGAACATATTTGTATGTTTTGTTATTGATACAAATAACAAATTTGTATTTGTTATTACAAATACAAATATGATCATATATAAAAACTATATATAGTCCTGTATATACAAAGACTATATATAGGCCTATATAAATTGCATGAACTTTAATGAGGTTACTCCCAACGATTTTATAGGAGAGTTCACAGAAGTTTGGGATTCGATTATAAACCGTATAAACATGAACTGTTAATTATTGAGTTGACCATTGCAAGATTTCACAGAACTAATAAACAAACTGGAAGAGTGGTTAGCTAAGTGGCGTATAACACCAAACCCAGTAAAATTCAACTTCTTACAAATTCAGCCCTTGATAAATACGGTGTATACAACTATATAGTTTTCTTACAAGTGGCATTACCTCTCGATATACTCGTGTAGTAGTGTTATCCACGCCCCCAAAATGATGCCCGTTGTTCAGGCCATTGATCAATATCTTCAGATTGGTTCAGTCTCAGTTTTCAGTAAGTAAAGAAACACAAGGAGGTGTTTAACTTTATGAAATGCAACGCAATTCATAACAGAATATTCTCTTGACCAGACTTTTACATTCAAACTGAGATCAATTCAGCAATAATATCATGACTTGAGAAACTTTTGAACTGGCACCGTTATTTACATATCAGTTTCTCCCAAACACATTGGCAATTTTTGTTAAAAAATTATCACATAGGACTATATATATTCCAGTAATTCAGAATGATTTGTAGGCCTATATACGTTATCTGATTATATTTATGGTGAAAATAGCCAAATTTTTGTTAAGAAAATTCGTAATATCTTAGTTAATTACGTTTGTGTTTGTATATACTGGGTAATGAGGTGAACAAGCCTACAATGTCCAAAATACTTCTATTGAAATAAACACCCATAATTCGAGTTTTATGTATAATGTATCATGTGTATAAACTCACACACGACACAGCGCATACATTTCTATGTTCAGAACTTGAATATGTTTTGAGATTTGAAGAGATTAATTGGACTAATGACAGAGTTAAACAGATGTTTTGGTGGCTTAAAACATCTGCAAAGTGGGTGTTGAACCCGTAAGATTCTTGGCTGTGCCTGTTAGTATCAAAGCGTCGTAATAGCTCATAGGTAGACGTCACCTATAGTCGACGCCAGGTTGTAAGACAAACACTACCTAGAGGCAGTGGGAAGAAAAATAAGGGTGGGACCAGTGGCGTGAATATCAGCGGCACATGGGCCCACTGAGGTTGACGTTATTTGATGAAGTTATTATTGTTAATTCATATATTCAAATTTTTTGGAAACTGTGAACGATCGAGTCAATTCAGTGATGCTGTAGATATATCAAAAATCAAGGCGGAGGAATTCTAGCAGCAGTCAATGATTGAATGAAATAATTCAATCAATTTATGTACAGTGCATATAGTATTCTATTTTGTTTTATAGAATGAATGAAAATATTGGAAATACAAAGGAAATGTGAATTGCATTTATATTATAGGACACTTAAATCCAATCGAGTTATTTTCGTGACGTGAGGAAAATATGAGAAAAAGGGGGGCCCATTTATACATTTTGTACTCCTGTCTCGTCGCACCTTGTTACGCCACTGGGTGGGACCACTTATATTTAGAAGGCCTATATATTTCCACGTAACCAAAGGGTTTCAAACGATTCCAATGATCTACATTGACTTGCATATCACACATTCCTTGTCTGTACAAGACGTATACATAAGGAAAGAAGCCAGAAGATGTTCTATGGCTAGTTAACCATACTGACATAAACACTTTGGCAAATTTCCGTTCACTCTCTTCGATTTGGTGTCCCTCCCTTCCTATCCAGCTAAAAACCAACAGAACACATTCCCAAGTATAAATAACTACGTTGTTTTGTCTCATAACTTTTCTTGAACGAGATCTGAGGTCAAAATAGCGTCGCTTGGCTCGTCACTCAGCACGAGTTATAGGCTAGGCGTCGCGACGCTTAACGTCGTGTGATAATCACCACCGGAGAGCTAGCGTATAGGCGTCACATTTAACTACGATAAATGGTTGGTTTTAATGTTGAAGTAGAGCGTAAGACAAGGGATAACAAGGCCAGGCGATTTAATGTCACAGATAGAAAGTTAGCTAGCTATTGTTGGGGAATAAATCAAAATGTAGAATTCAGGAAAAGTTCAAGTGAATATTTATATACCTTTATTGGTTCCTGACTTCAATATGCACTGGATGACAATTATTATAAAAAATGGGACAATATAATGGAACATAATTATATGACTGAATATTGAAATGATATGAAATTGAAATGATTAATGATAACATACAAAAATTAAGACACTAATGATAATTTAAGAAATATAATTAATCTGAAAGTTAATAGATGATAGTTAGTTGTATAGATGATTTTTATGTACGTTGATATTTGATACCATGTGTTTTTTCCTCATTTTATTTCTACATAACACAATTGGAAACATTGTATATAGGTAATTGTTAACTTTTTAAACTAATTTCCTAATTGACTGAAATGACTAATTAACTAATCGACTAATTTCCAACTTGAATAACATACAGGTGAAGATACATTGAACTGAAAAAATATTCGAAAATATTATTTCATCATATATTTCATATTAACATTATGATGACTAAAAATACGTTCGTAGAATTTTATATCAGATACTCTTAAAAAATATATGCACTGTATCTTTCTGGCATCTTTTTAGCTTCATCAAGTATATACATAATTCATTCAATCTCCAAATAACTCAAACAAAAACACAACTCATAACCCCCACACCAATAAAATATTATATTTACTCAGATATAATTTATGTAATTTATATCTGAAACCATCTCAACCTATGTGTTCAGCTCGGCTCTGTATGAACACACACACACACACACACATGTACGCTGCGATGTTAATAACATATAACAAACGATGTTGCACTATCATTAAGCTTGCAGAACATAATGTCAAACAACATGTCAATTTATGAACACGATCCCCCAATTTTATTGGCATCACAGCTACGAATTATTGTTACAATATTGCTATAACTTCCAACGAGTTGCTCTGAGTAATGGCTCGCAAGTGCGCAACATTAAAATACACTGATATATAAGAGCTGACATGCAGCTATTTTATTCAATTATATATATATATATATATATTCTTTCTCAAGTTTTCGCGGACATAGATGATGCTAAAATTATTTTCAGGATTAGCCCGCTTTTTATGGTGAACGGTCTAATCCTGAAAATAAGTTCAGCACATATGGGCCTATATATATATATATATATATATATATATATATATATATATATATATATATATATATAATATATATATTAGTGATCATTAGATATGCATAAAGATTATTTCAAGGAGATTAGTCGTTAATTAATGAGTGACGGTCTATCTTGAAATAAGTGCATCACAATGATATGGGCCAATTATAATATAAACTGTCATATATATATTGATATAAATACATTCAAATTATTGGCTAATAATGTCATATAGTCGATTTTAGGTTCTCATGATTTAATATTGTTGATGTGTTAATATACATATCTATTACTATATAAGATCATATTTTAAATAATCTGGGTATATAATATGTGAGTATGATCATTGATTGTGTTATATAAGTGCCAATGTGACCAACTATCCATGCAGAAGTAATGAATAATGATGTCGAATATCTTTAATCAACTTGGTCCATTCACATAACATGAAGTATGGAATGTCTTATGGAAGAAACTTGTTTGATACTATAGAATTGGATATAAAATTAACCGATGCAAAACTTATTTAGGCCCTACATGAATAATGTGCCAATATGTCGCAAGTTTCATGGTACTCATTCGATTTAATGTTGTGTGGGTGATGCCGTGTTTAAGTTGAATCACAATTCAATCTATGTAGGCGTATACAATAAAATTAATCCAATTTTTAAAATAATTTGAGAAATAATAATACTGTATAGTGAGTCATGGTAGATAAACATTGATTGTGGTTATACGTATACGAGTATCACAAATTCTTTGAACCACATAACTTATCCACTTATCATAGAAATAAATGAATTAAATGATAGTCGTGAATAATGAACGTATTAATTCGAACCTAGTGAAAGATATCCAATTTCCCGATACCTGTACCAGAATGTGATTCAACTTTACGCTAAATTTCATCTTTTTGTAAAATAAAAATATTTCCTTTTTTTTCCGCTATTCTAACGAGTATTTTCGAAATTTCTAAAATTCATAAAAAACAAAGTTACCACCCGATAATGCAGCAAAACTATACAGATCTAAGTTACATGAGGAACCATATTGAAAAAAAGTTTGAAGTTGATAGCTGTAGCCGTTCGACTTATGGAGAACCGACAGAAAAACATTAAAAAAAAAATAACATAAAAACGAACACCAATTTTTTTCAGTATGTCAAATTGAATCCTCGCTAAAGCTCGTCTAATAAGATTATAAAACATGCCTCAAATCCTCCACTTTTGTTCTCCTCCTGTTTCAAGAATAACAAATAATTTTAATAACCATCCTGCATTGGCCCTACAATAAATAATAAGTACCGTACATAAATCGCATCTGTGTAAGGGCATGAACACGGAATTCTTGTTTAATTGCTTTGTAAATTGCTTTAATCTTAAAGTGTGTAACAGTTTCAATTATATATTAAATGTAGAATAGAAAACAATATGACAAGTGATTGAAACAGCTGTTGTGTAATGAGTGAGCTTGGCATGTAAATAAATTATACTGCGTTATTGAATGGCAAGCATCACATCTGTCACTGCTCATATGCAAAATGCTAAATAAAAGTTAATATGCTATATAATAGTCACGTCTATCAGAAGGTTCATATATATATATATATATATATATATATATATAGAGAGAGAGAGAGAGAGAGAGAGAGAGAGATAGAGAGAGAAAGAGAGCGATACATATATATATATATATATTCGTATATTTATCAATTCTTCTCTTGAGATGCAAACTGTGTGAGAATATATATGTTGATTTGAATACTCAATAAATCAATATGATACTATTATTGCAAAATTCATTTACAATGTTTCATTCAATTTGATTTGATTCTGAATCATTATTTCTTGTTCTGAATGTGAAATTGATCAATACTTGCTTTTACTCGTTCTTTTTCATTTGTTGATTGATAGATTTTTGTTTTGAAGCTCCAATAACATTATTATAGTTAGAATTTCATCTGTTTTCATTTTTCATCTCCATTTCACTATACAGGCATAGACTACATTTGATTATTTGTTGATGTTCCAATTTTTTGGGAATATGATTTCTATTGTGTTAGTTATCTTGTACACCTTCTTTCAATTGGCTTCAATTTGGATTTGATGTGTTATTCTTTCATGTTTCAAATGTTAAATTGATAGATATTCACTCCCGATTTCGATTTTTGTTTTCAAATGTTGAGTGATATATGTTTTAATTCAAACTCATTTCGAATTTGATTCGATTTTTAGGATTCATTTTTAATGTCAGATTTTCTATAATGTCAGTTTTCTTCTCCAATTCTAAGCATGGTAATATATATATATATATATATATATTTAATATATAATCTGTAATGTGTAGTTAATTGCGTACTAAGAACCGAACTTTTAGCATCAACATTGTCCAGAATACTGTATTCAATAAATGCTACTTGTCGATATGCTTCCTATAATTCAATATCTCATTCTTGAAATAAATATATTCATTCACGTCTTCGTTTTATGTATACATTTTTGAATATGAACAATGGCAAAAGCTTGAAGAGTTTCCATATTATTCTGTGAAACGAACGTCAAAGCAGCAAGGAGCTGTTCCGTCTCGTAACACAGTGTCTTGACATTCTGTAGCTCGCTGAGGGACAGAAAAGAAGATGAAAATACTGTCATCTTTTCTGCACTCGGAGTGGATTTTCTGTCTTTCTTTGATTTCTGATATAAACATGTCGTTATTCTGTCACCCGTATCAGCTTCAATATATAAAGTATAAAGAAATATCTTCCTATTCTTCTAGATATATATATATATATATATATATATATATATATATATATATATATATATATATATATATATATATATATATATATAGGCCTGTATAGAAGAAAGCTCATTCTTTTGTTATCGTTCTCAAGGGGAAAATTTATATTTTTGTTCTTTCAAAAAAGATTTTATACTTCTCCTTGGAAGAATTAATTAGCTCGAGCCAGTGATAATTGATATTAATTGCCTTTTCTTACTTTCCCATTTCCACGGCATTAAGTTCTTTTCATTTCAAGACATCTCTTTCTCTCTCTCTCTCTCTCTCTCTCTCGCTCTTGAACAAGACGAGTAAAGTCACAAAAGTTTCTCTCGTTGCGTGCTATTCTCTTCGATAAATGACGCATTTTGTTTTGGCCAAGTTATGATTCAATTCAACTTATAATAAAGATTTCATCCGAATAATAATGGCGGCGAAGGATCTTCTCATTTGCTTTGCCACTTCCTTCTTATTTTCACGTCTCATATCTATTCTCTGCGATCCCTTTCATAAACTCCAAACATCTTTGCTAAAGACTTACTTCTACTTCTGTCTTCAACTCGCTAGGAAACAAAATCCTTTCAACTCGAATTAATTCTTGAATTAGATTATTTTAAATTATAAGTTTTCCTTTCCCTCACGGAGATTATTTCACTTTACATTCTCTCACAAATACATGGCATAATTTCCCTCTGTTTTAATACAATTTATGAACACGGGTCGATAATCTTCAGGTTGAACCTATGTTAGAGAAAAGATGGAAACTTCGAAACCGAACGAAGCGATTGAACAAGACTTTGGCTGCAGTATTTGAAGTTTAACCCCTCATCAAAACGAACATTTTTTGAAAGAGGTTTCAATACCAATCAGTACTGAAATTTGATATAAACAAATTAGTGACATGAAAATGTTTTCCGGGAAATAGAACCGCGGTAATGTCTACGTCACGACTCAAAAAAGGGGCCGGGTCCTGCAGGATGAATAGAATAATTTTATTTTTGAAAATTGAGATGATGATTTCTAGTTTTCTCTAGAATAGTGACATGAAAATGTTTGCCCAGTAGATATGATCAATAAAAACTTGGAGTAAGTTTCATATATAGAGTAATTATACCTCCATAGAAGTCATCAAATTGAGAAAAAAAATATCAGAGAATTGCAAGTATCATCAAAAGACATACCCAACAACCCTAAAATTCGTTAAGATCTAAAGGTTCAGGATTGTGATGTCTTTTCATGATAATTTCAATATTCAGATATTATTCAAATTTCATTTGAAAATTATGACTTTTGGAGGTATTATTATTCTAGATCTAAAACCAACGTCAGCCAAACGCCAAGTTCTTATTGAGTATAGCCTACTTGCCAGGCAAACATTTCCATGTCACTATTTCAGAGAAAACTAGAAATCTGCATCTCAATTTCCAAAAAAAAAAAAAAACTCCAGGACCCGGTCTTTTTTCTGAGTCGTCACGTAAACATTACCGATTATATTTATGTTTCTAAAAATAATCTTTAATGTCTTCGCCGTGGCTCATATATTCATTATACTCATAGTCAGGCATTTTAATCTCTGAAATTGAGATGATAATTTCTAGTTTTCTCTAAATAGATGAAAAGAATAAAGTTGTTATTCCTTAAAGTCCAGTTCCGGGGTTTTGGTGCTGTTGAAGTATCCCTTTATATCATGACGTCACAATGAGTGATCATTAGAAGCGCATATCGGCCATGCACGCACGTACTCGACGAGAAGAAAGTGCGATGTGTGAGTGTTGGAAGACAGGTGTGTGTTTGTATGTTTACACCGTGGTGCGTGTCGAGATTTACACGGAGAAACATTGGGTCGAGAACACACGTCTTACAGATATAGAACAACCCCCCCCCCCCCTACCTGCCATAAACAATTGACAGTCGCAAACTGTGGGCCTTGCTCACTGATTATTTGTATTGAAAACAATCAAGTGTTGTGCAATTACATATAGCATCTTTGTTATAAAGAACGTTAGCATTGTTTTGATTGATATTTAATACTAGGAAACGCCATACATGCGTTGTTAGACGAGCGAATAGTAATAGTATGGGTAAAAATGGGCAAAAACTGCTTCGAGTGGTACCAATTTAGCACATTTTATGTTTATTCTCCAAAATGGCTGACCCGATCAAGCTGAATTTTTTTAGAAATGTGTATCAAAATGTAATTC
The DNA here is from genome assembly GCA_907164805.1 of Brachyptera putata. Lineage (NCBI taxonomy): Eukaryota > Metazoa > Arthropoda > Insecta > Plecoptera > Taeniopterygidae > Brachyptera > Brachyptera putata. The sequence continues at coordinate 24,483,218 of OU015468.1, read as the reverse complement.
AACTTCACACAAAATTTGATTTTTTTGGAAATTGAAAATATTTTCTTTTTTTTTCCCGCCATGTTATTCTTATGAGTATTTTTGAAATTTCTAAGATTCATGAAAAAAAGTTACTGCTCGATAATGCCACAAAACTATACAGATCTTGAGATATGTTATCCTCCAAACGCATGCACATAGACCCACGTTATATATCTATCAAATATTTGTCTATCCAACCACAACTTTGGGTAATTCTATTTTGATAACATATTTATCTGCATAATAATTAATACAAAGATTAACACCGGTCCCGAGGCACGGTATGTGTAAGTGTGTGAAATATATATTCACTGTAAGTGAAAGTAATTACTGTGAGTGATAATTATAGCGGTACAATCAACAAACGGAAATGTGGCCTGAATGACGTTGAATATAACTGTATCTATAAACAGTTTTGGTGAAATGGATTTTGGTTCAAATGATCAAAAATGGTATTACAATTGGTATTGTTCAGATGAATCAATGATTAGTTTCTATATCTTGAAATAGCACATTTTTATGTTCTCAAGACGGTGACAGTGGAGAGGGACTATCATAATTTCAAAATTATTATCAGTCTTTTCACAAAAACAAGCTTCTTCGATTTTAACCGTAAACCTTCTGGTTGAACGATTGCGAATCATTCCAAAATGGCAATTGGTCTTTGTGATCCATGTGGAAGAGTGAATAAAAAAAAGACAAGAAATGTATTCTATTTATTCAGAAATGAATGATAAGATAAATAAAACAATAGCAATCAAAAATCAAAACTCGAGCCACATTAATCAATCTGAGAATGAAAATATAAATACAAATTTCTCTTCATTGTCATTTTTATGAGCTAAAACCGAATAGAACGTTAGGTTAACTTACAAAATTCCTCTCATATGAAATGACACACTAAATAATATATGGAAAATGGGAGAAAGAAAAACTACTCAAAATATTAAAACACAATCATCAAATAGACAATTTCATGTCACTAATCTCAAAGTTATTCTAAAATACATCCAAAAATAACATTCACCAAATGCAATAGATCTTTTTCTAATTGCAATCCAGTTAATTGGTTGTGAACGACGTCGTCTCATCATTAGGCCTAAGCTGCCAGCTCTAGTCGACGCGAAGGTATGACTAAAGGCACGCCGTGGCTTGGATCCAAGCTGTAGCAGCCACTCCGAGTCTCGACTAAGCCGATCCGTGGCCAGCAGCACATTATTTACTCGACGCAACAAGATGATGTACGACCCCGCAGTTGTGGTTGACTCAGTGCCAACTACCACAGAAGCTGGGTAGCCGGCAAGAAGACCGCGACAATAATCTAGTGGCAATAACATCGAGTGAGGTTAAATGATCGCGCAGACAAAAATATCGCGAGCCAAATGAGCGCGGCGAGCGGAGCGTGGTTAGAGAGATCGTGGACTGATCGCGACGTAAAGAAAGTCGTGGTGATTTGGTCACCGCGATCATTTTGCCTGCGATCATATGGTTGCCGCGATATTTTTGTCCGCGATATTTTTGTCCGCGCCCATATAGTCCGCGATCATTTGGTGGCAGCGATCTCATTGCCCGCGATCATTTCTTCCGCGATCATTTCTTCCGCGATCATTTCATCCTCGATCATTTGGTCGCCACGATCATTTCGTCCGCTATCATTTGGTCGCCACGATCTTTTTATCCGCGATCATTTGGTCGCCGCGATCATTGTATCCGCGAACATTGGGTGGCGGTGATCTCAGGGCCGCGATCATTTCTTCCGCGATCATATGGTCGCCACGTTCTTTTTATCTGCGATCACATGGTCGCCGCTATCGTACGGTTGCCGCGATCATATTATCCACGATCATTGGGTGGCGGTGATCTCATTGCCCGCGATCATTTCTTCCGCGATCATATGGTCGCCGCGATCATTTCGTCCTCGATCATTTCGTCCGCAATCATTTGGTCGCCGCGATCATTGTATCCGCGATCATTGGGTGGCGGTGATCTCATTGCTCGCGATCATTTCTTCCGCTATCATATAGTCGCCGCGATCATTTCATCCTCGATCATTTGGTCGCCACGATCATTTCCTCCGCTATCATTTGATCGCCACGATATTTTTATCTGCGATAATATGGTCGCCGCTATCATATTGTCGACTATTATTTTGTCCGCTATCATTTTGTCCGCGATATAATGTACCCGCGATATTATGTACCCGCGACGTTATTGAGTCGGCCATATTACCACGAGCCGAGAAGCTTGAATTAGCCACAGTAAAAAGCTAACTGTGTGACGATAATGTCTCAAAGACAGAGGTCCCCAATTCACTTCAGCAAGATTAAGCTCTTTAATCGGGCGTGACTTCGAAGAGAGGTAATGAAGAATAGAGTGATGTGTTCGTTTGTGAGACAAACATGCGACATTATGCTAACTAGTCGTTGCGATTTCGATGACCTGAAAGGTTAATATAGTAGGTCAATCAAGAAGAGAAAAAATCTATGAACCAACCATCAGTTACTTTGAAGAAAAGTGTAACCCAGAAGAGATTGAGATGATTGGACTATTTGTTGGCGCTCGAAGAATCATTTCGCAGTTCTTTAGTATTTTTTGTAAATTAGATAATTCTTCAGAATATGAGATTGGAATGCCAGTCCTGAAGGATTCCATTAAAATATTCAGAAACCATCTATACAACTATCATTAACGTTAACATTAATTTCAATCTTTCATTTTTTTTTTTTTTTTTTGTATTGTGAAAAAGAAAATACATAACTTAGTATACACTTTACAAAATTAAACACTCTGGTCCACAAAGCCATGGCTGACTTGAATGTGGAAGTAAGCAAACTTAAATAATAAACCTAAATACTAATCAGAAAATAACTTGCATTAAACGATTGCAAAAAATCAGAGAACAGTATTGAAGAATAATTATGACAAAGAACAATAAAATAATGATCACCAAAGATGATGATATAAGTGATGTTTTTATTGTCATAATTTTCGTATGTTATCGTTAATTATATAAATTTTATTTCGATTTTATATCAATTCAATTATCCAGTTATTTCATCATGTTTTATCACATTTGTCCATGTATCTGTAGTTTTGAGTAAGGGGCCAATAAAGGGTAACGAAAGACGAATGTATACGATTGGTGTCGAATCATTACCAAGGGTTAATCTGTGCATTGTTCTGATTGGCTTGAACTAGAAGTAAACCAATGTAAACTGTGTATCTTTGTATGGACCGGATCGCACTTACTGCGAACATGATAAAGCAATCAAGAACTAGTAATATTACATTTTATTATTTCAAAGTATAGAATTTAAACCTATACTTTGGAATGAATGGGATTGCAGCTTTGATCCTGTATGCTGCAAATAGAACAAATTATTAAATATTACAAAATTCTTTTCACTTCAGATCACTGAAGATAATAAATGAATGATTTTAAGTATTGTTTCATTTTAACAATAGCCGTGGTCTACATGAAATGAATTTTTGTCTCAATTGATATGTATTTGTAATGGATCCCAATATTACTCTAAATTTCACATTATGTGGGTAAAAAGCTTGTAGTTTCTAATTTTTCGAAATAGGTTTCACTCGAAACTCATGAAAATTGAAAATTGAAAATTATTAATGTGAGCTAACAGCTCATTCTGAATAGATGAAGTACCATAGCAAAAAAGTACCAAACTGTGCATAATGTAAATATAAAAACAATGTGAATAAAATGAATTCAAATTGAAATAAAAAATAAAAAATTGCAATGAAAAAATCGAAAAATGAATAAATTGGAAAATCAAACAGAAATATTGGTGTGAATTAGCTATACCTGTCAGATGTGTAATGATTAGGCCTATACTAGAGAGAATGAAGATTCAAAGATTTGACTTTTTTTGGACATCTTTGAACTTTTGCAACTTCATTTTTGTCACTTTTGGTAGCTATGACTTCTATAGCTAATCAAATTCAAATATCGAACAATTTGTGGAAAAATATTAGGTCTATTCTAGTTAGTAAATTTGAAAATCTAAATCAAATCGGTTGAAAAAAAAACGCGTAAATTATCATTTTCACATCTGTTTCACTCATTTGTTTTGCCTCGAATGACTTTTGTGAAATAGAAGTGCCATGCACACTAGCCCATAAATCACGATCTGCGAGAATAAACTGTGTATTTTACTCAGTTTACAACATAACACTTTATACAAACATGGAGGTCGAACGGTTCATTCAGAATTAAAGTGTAATTGCAAACCCTTGAAAGAAGAAAAATAGCTCATATATTTCCACCAAAAGATGTTCGCATACAACAAAATGTTGGCCGTGTTTCATTATTATACTAGGTGTAGAATATAAATATCACAAGCCATCTTATGAAATTGTATACCTAATATATATTAGCATATAAACAAGATCGCGACAAAATACATTTGCATTATTATGAGCTTCATTCTTTTATATAGACGTGGTATCAAGGGTTTTTATGCCCGTGATATTTTGCACGCTCTAATATTGTGTACATTATAATATTCTATCCCCTCGCTCATTCGGGTGTACACTTCGTTTCAAGAGACAATATGTAAAACCTTCGTTAAAACCAACATAAAATAAAAGAGAATACAGCATTTTAACAAAACACTAAGGATAACTACGGTATAAGCCTATGGGCTCTGACATTTTCTATTAACGCTAAAAGAACCCTACAACTTTGCCTATTTAGAACTTCAATAAAAATTAAACTTCCCGCCATAACATGAGACTATGTTTTCATCGTCTTTCGTTTCATTAAAAGTGGCCGTGTTAAACCAAGGTCTTGTGATGCGGTGAGCCGAGGTGTAATATCTTACCATGAACGCTATAAAAAAGATTAAAAAACCTCCCCTTCTACTTTTCCCATCTTCATTTTAATATAGGTTTTATCCACTATGCCACAATTTCCTTCTTCTGTTACCGCAATTCTCTCTCGACTGTCTTTATCCTCCTCTTGCTATCCCTCAACTAACAACCCCCCCTCACCCCACCAACACTTCTCAATCTTCCTAATTTCCATCCACGAAACTTTCTTCTACGTTATATATACTTTCGTTTTCCCCGGTCGGGTTTTTAATCTTGAAAACTAAAACTCATGCAAATGAATTCTGCCATCCGTGTGGTTTTACAAGGCACGTAATTTCGGGGCTCGTCGCCATGCAAAGTGGCCGCTAGATCGACAAGGATGAGGTGGTTTCAGGGGGGGGGGAGAGGGGGAGGAGGGGGGAATCAAGGGCCATAGTCTTTAGCGGGAGATAAACTTGATACAAAGAAATGAACCAACACCCAACAAACGTAGATGTGTTATTTTTCTTTAGTTGGGTTTGGCATGTTATAAAACTGGGCGGGTGGGTGCTTGATTCGATGGTGCTCACAAATACAAAAGAGAACAAAACCCTAACAACATCAAAATCCTTTTCATTCGACAAAGAAACCTGAAAAGAAAAACTTATTGCCAAAGTCCATAGAGAAATATCAATTTCACATCGACAATCGCATATGACTGATTCGGGTCGGACTTTAAAAATGTCTTTGTAGAAATATCGATATTTTTGTTAGGTCTGTCGAGTAAGTTTCACAGTTGATCGCACCCATGGCTCGGCGCCCTTATCGCTTGATCCGAGACCTAATGAGGACCGAGGGCCAGGTAGAGAGAGAGAGAGAGAGGGTTGTGAATGGCCGCACGATTTATGGTGGTTCCTCATGTCCAAACGGGTGGCAAAGATCAAGTTAATTACAACAACACCTTTGCGCCGGCCTCGGGTCGCAACAAAGGGATTGAATAATAGATAAATAAAACAAACACTTTGAAGACAGCAGCGAGGTGCGTGAAGGTCTTAAGAGGAGTGACCAGGATAAACAAACAGTTCGACTGTTGTCAGGGCAACGGACGTCAATTCATCATATTAAAGGACATAGCAACACTGAAACAGGATTTTAATGAATGTTGACGATATTTATTTTTTGAATTTTGAAAAAAACTAGAAATCTTTGTATCAATTTCAGAAATAACAATATAACAAGTGAAAATATATATGATAGTGGTTTCCATATTCATTAAAAAGTTTAGAGCTTTCGAAGAATTTTTGTATCTCAAGTATTTTCCCTCCACGTTATTCTTATGAGGATTTTTGAAACTTTCAGAATTTTCACGAAAAAACGCTTCACCGATTTTCACGAAAAACAATTTTAACTTTTTCTGATATCACACCAATTTGCAAAAGAAAAGTCAATATAATTGGTTATTTTTCCTGACCTGTATGCCGCGTACAAAATCACAAAAAAAGGTCGCTTTTGTTTACCGTAAGTGAAATAGGGAAGTCTTCGTTAATCTCAAAATACAATTCTACGCTTTTCAATTTGCTTTTCCTTTGAATACGCAACACTTACTTTGATTTAATGTTGAACCTAGTAGGCCTACTGCGTGCCTATATTGACTAGGATCGAAATGGGCTATTCCCTGCCATGGACAGACGCATGCGCATTCAAGCTCCATTATGTCTCAGGATTTGAATTGCCATTAAATCAAGGTTGACACAAATATATCTCAAACCGTTAATTTGGAGATCAATCGATATTCTACACAGAAAAAGTAAACCAGTTCTCCAAATGTAAGGCGTTGCCGAAATTTGGTGTCGGTCAAGAAGTGATCTGTTATCGCGTATTCTAGCCAGATGTGGTCCATTTGCTTAAATTATTATTTTCTTGATGAAAACCATCGAGATTAAATAAAACGTGATCTGCTATGAATGTAAATATGTTTTGATCTGAATTATGTTGTCGTATTTTGTATGACCATTTCATGTATTCTAAAATATATTCCATTTGAAATAATTTTATCTTGAATTAATGCACTCTTACCAAAATAATATTCATCTTAAATAATTTTCATCTAAAATCTGAAATAATTTGAATCAGAAATGATATTTATCGAATCACCAATTATCTCATAATATTTCAATATAGGCCTACTTAATATTTCAATATAATTATAAATAATTATAAATCACATGTATATGCTATCAATCATAACACCCACCATATGTGTATACTATAGCTGTTCATGAAACATAGAGCCTATGACTTCACTATGGATTAGGGATACGGATGAGAAATCTGTATAGTTTTCGTAGCAATCGGTTACTGTTTTAACGAAGTAAACCTACTTTAAATTCTTGAAAAGCCTCAATCCCCGAAAAATCCTTCTCGAATTCACTCATTGACAGATGAGCTTATAGTATTTCGCATAAAAACTAAGCCCGCATGTGAAGGATGCCAAATGGTTCTCTTCTAAAAGATCAACTCCTGCATTCCGCCATCCATCTCTGTCACAGACAAACTCATTTCATTACTCTTTATTCCCGGATTCAAAAACTAGAAATATTCTTCTCAACGCGCAGTATACCCAAGAGATACGCTATATGTTTACATATATTACAAAATATATAACCCCGAATAATTATGTTTTACTAGTAAATATGAGATATTAAGTTCAACATCCGTACTGGGTGTATGTAATATATATATACATACATATATATATATATATATATATATATATATATATATATATATATATATATATATATATATATATATATATATATACAATGGCTATGCAATAGCACACATTAACACACATAATATTACCCTCAGTAGTAATTAGAGACACAGAAAAAGGCGAACACACACTAATACTAGGTGTTAATGTTCTACATTGTACAAAAGAGAAGAGTACAAAGCTGAATATAGTCGACGAGAAGCTAGCCTTTTCCTCCCTCAGCACTCGTCCATTCATATTTCAGGCAAGTCGCGGGGTCAGTCGGTGTGCCGTGTTTTAAACCCGCCAAGTTTATGAATAATAATTGGAGTTAGAAAACAAGGATCTACAACTGCAATGAGGTTATGGGTTTAAGCCCAACGTTTTTATTATTATCATATAACAGAAGAGTGTGAGTGAGATAGGTAGTCGCGAATTGTTAGTAAGCTTGCCTATGGGGGGTTGTTTTCATTAGGTGAACACACCGATGTTTGTAGGGGATGTACTATTGAACCGAGTAGCCGAATGCAAGGCGTTAAACTATACTATATGCATGTTAATTAGCTGTACTAGCTATCCGGTGGTCCGGGGGTGGTGTGGGGGGGAAGGAGAAGGTTTAAGGGATGGAAGGGGAGATGAGTGTGGATAAATCTATGAAAATTCAGAATTGTTATTGAGGTAGCGAATTAATTGTCCAGGGATTTTTAGAATACATGTTACACAAATAGTATGGCTATATATCACATAGAATCTACGTGGGATTTGTATTATGCCGATATCTTTTTCAATTGTAATGGTAATTTAATTTTAACAAAACCATAGTTTTATGTTTTTCATTTATATTCACACATTTTATAACCTCCATTGGATTTACGAATCGGTTTTAGAAAATTTATCAAATAGAGAATTCACTTGCAAAAGGAAGGTTTTAATAATATCTCCATTTATTCATAGTTCTTGACTTTATTAATGCTATCTATCGTTATTAGGAAACATATCTCGTTATAAATATAAATGTAAAGTTAAATTTTAATATACCACAATTTTTTCTTAGTCTAAAGCATGTTGACTGGTGTTTTTAGGAGTATAAAACAAATTATACATCTTGTCTCATTCGTAGAGATCGTTAAAAAGCAAAACTTATATGTCACCCACGTATTCTTGGTGTTGTCGAAGCCTACGCAACTATCTCCCAAGTTGTAGGGCGGACCAACCCTCGAGTTAGCTGATATATTACCTAACACACGCGCATTCAGTAAATCACAGAAACCAACTAACTAATATATACTAACATCAACATTTTTTTTACCGAGTAATTTTTGAAAGTTATTCTTGTTAGTATATCAAACATCTTAAACATGTGAGGCGAGAAGCTTGCGGTTCATTTAGTTTCTTTGAACAGTTCACGGTTACACAAATGAGAGCAATTTAGACACGGCCAGTTGGGTTATAATTATAGGAGAGATTATGGGAGACGAAATGGCTGCATGCAAAGATGCTGAATACTTCAAATAGATGCGCCAAAAGTATGCTCAGTAGATAATAAATAATTGATGTGCTATTTATCATTATATTTCAGTGAAAGCAAGTTTTGCACTGATTTCAACAATACTATTTGACTGTGAACTAGGACATCTAAAAAAAAAAAAAAATGTTACCAGTCGAGTTTTTATTAATTTTTCTACTTTGTTTTACTTGTTAAAATATTTTTGAACATTTTTTTTTTCTAATCTGTCAACTTAATGTAACATGTTAAGCACACAATAAAACAAAATGTGAGTGTCTAAATAGATTTTTGAAATTGATATGCTAGAAATACTTTGAACCCATTTTTCTCCACTAGCATGAATTGTGGGTTAGCCCACTACTGCATTCAGCCCTTCAATTACAGTTCATTTCAGCGTATTTGTTTGTGGAATCAGAATTTATGGAATTTAAAGAATATCACAACCCTGAAACTACAGATTTTAATGAATGATGGCAATTTTTTTCTCTTGTTTTAGAGGAAACTAGAAATCTTCATCTCATTCTCAGAAAATGATGCTGATTTTTTTGTCCTCCAGAGAGCATGATTCATGACGTACTGATTCTGTACGGAAACAGGAACAGAATCGAGTAATGTCTGCGTCACGACTCAGAAAAAGGGCCGAAATAAATTACAATTTCCGAAATTGAAATGATGATTTCTAGTTCTGAAAATCGGGTGATGAATATAGTATTTTTTTTTATAAAAACTAGTTTTAGGGTTGTGATATCCTTTAACATTTGCTGTGCTTTTCATTATAGAATATTATATCTGAAATATCAATAATCGAAATATAAACGGAGACAATTATCAAACTTGAACGTGCTATGGCACAGGTAACGTGGTATTATTATATTTTTCATGATTTAATCATCAATACAAGTATGAAGATATAATATTTCTTAAGATCCTCACAAAAATTAATCAACATCATGCAGCAACACATAGTGCTTGCGAGACAATTATTTGTAGATATTGTTTATCTTGACTAATTTGTTGACTCTTGAGACAAAAAAATTGTTATACTCTTATAAATCTCAACAAAATGTTTTGGGCATCATGGTTATACAGTAGTTGGTACGACAGTTTCCACAAACTTACATATTGTATAAACCAAGTTACTACTCACTTAGTTATATAATTTGAAAATACATGAGGAGTGAGAATTATTTGGAAGTGTGTGATATTCAACAAAACTTGTTAGACGAGCTTTAGCGAGGATTCAATTTGACATACTGAAAAAAATTGGTATTCGTTTTTATGTTTTTTTTCTTTAATGTTTTTTTGTCGGTTCTCCACAGGTGAAACGGCTACAGCTATCAACTTGAAAACTTTTTTTCAATATGGTTCCTCATCTAACTTAGATCTGTATAGTTTTGTGGCATTATCGGGGGGTAACTTTTTTTCTATGAATTCTAAAAATTTAAAAAATATCCATTAGAATCACATGGCGGAAAAAAAAGAAAATATTTTTATTCTCCCAAAAAAATGAAATTTTGCGTGAAGTCGAATTACATTTTGATACACATTTCTAAACATTTTCAGCTTGATCGGGTCAACCATTTTGAAGAAAAGAAATAAAATGTGCTAAATTGGTACCACTCGAAGCAGTTCTTAACCATTACTACCCATACTATTACTATCCGCTCGTCTAAGAACGCATATGGCGTTTTCCTAGTACCAAATAATTCGAACGACCATAAAACTCTGGAATATACATCTGGATTTCGTTACCAAATCGATACGTTTCGTTTATGAAATATGTATAAGGGTTAAGCCAATACTTGCTGAATACGATCTAGTTCGTCTTCAGTATTTCTCCCCATTTTCTTCAACTTATACGATGACTCTATGTAAACAAATCTTGTCAAACAAACTTCTGTCAACAGTTTCGAAAGAAAACTAACATAACTTATAAAAACTTGCGCCAAAACAAAGCCAAACAAACCAACAACCTCTATCGGAAAACGAACAAACATCTTCCCTATATCTCAAGTTACATTTGCATCTGAAATATATACAAAAGAGATCCGCGGACCAATCTGGAGATTCTTGGGTATTCCACAATCATGAGTGACTTACAAACATAATTTGTAGAAAAAATATCTATTTGGCGCTTATGTACTTTCGAAAATACATAGAAGTAATATTTATATCAACAAGTTGAATATTAATGCGGTGACAAAGTTGAGTCACATCCGCACAGTTCCTTTGATCCCGCAAGATGTAAGAGTCAGCTACAAGTTCCATTTCTCTGCTACATACACAGAGACCAGGATCAATTAGACATTTAAATCAATCAACGCGAGTCGGATTAAAAATAACAAATGATCAAAGTACTCTTCTTCGAACTCATTTGCTTGTTGGGAGGGTTTAACGACGACGTTTGTAATGGATAGAAATAGGAGAGAAAGGAAACGAAGATGGTATTTGTGTTGGGTTTAACGACGCACTGTACTGATGACTACGATCTGTTGGCGTCGGTGAATGATGTATTAAATGATGAGATGGAAGGATATATAGAAGAGGTATATTTATTCAATCAGGTGTTTTTGTATAGTTTTCGGAAGTATCCTGTTTGGATTTTTTTTTTCGGTCGTGACCGGATGTTAAGGAACCATTCCAGTATTGATCTGAAAGACAGGGGGAAACCACGAGAAGTCATTTTCAGGATGGTCGAACATGGCGGGAATCGAACGCCGGTCTCCTGAATGACGGTTCTTGTGCTAGCCACCTCACGTGATCCGATTAAGGGTTGAGCATTGAACATAAAACAACATTGGGAAAACTCTTCTGGATACCTGGAGTATTGCGAGTAAATATTAACATCATACCTTTTGTGAACTGAACGACTGATTTTTTAATCCAGTTGATATATAAATATTGTACATCATTTCCTTAACAAAATTTCTTGCACGAGCAGGAACATCATAGGTTGATTCAAAGAACCAATGATTATGTTCGTTGATTTCAACGACAACGATTAACATGTCATTTTCAATATCGTCATTATCAGAAACTCAATTAAGTCGATGTACAATATATATATATATATATATATATATATATATATATATATATATATATATATATATATATATATATATAATATATATATATATATATATATATATATATATATATATATATATATATATATATATATATATATATATATATATATGAAAGCAGCGAACTAGTGATATTATATCCCTATATTGACCTTCCACCCTGAAAATGAAACCCGGTGTATCTGGATGCGTTGGTCATCCCGAGTCCCCAATTCCCCGAGCGAATTAAAGTCGTACATCGGGCAAGTCGCGTTGACCTGTTCTTCCCGTCGACTCCCGAGTCCAACAGTTTATTTAGAGACAAAACTTTGTATTACATCCCCAAGACCGTCGTCATCTGTCAGAGGTCAGAGGGCAGTTGCTGGACACGGTCACTAGTGTGGGTGTGTGTGTGTGTGTGTCTTACACTGACTATTCTTACACTGCCTACGAAGTCGTTTTCCCAACTTGGCATCTCGGTTTGGTTTATAGTAATATTGCCGTAATAGTTAATATTCTGGGGAATTGGTTAGTTAGGGCAGAGAAAAGCTATAATGTTGGGGTTAATTGGGTTAGGTTTTAGTATTCTTGAATGTTTCTCGCTTGTATTTTGCTCATGTTTAGTTGAAAAAGGCTTATATTGCAATTATTATCTTCAAAGGAAAAGTAATATTTTACTGTTTATTATACCGGATTTTAAATTGTTAATTAGATTTTTCTTACTGATTATAGAATATGATTTGATGGAAGTGGGGTACTCAATTGTTTCATTGTTCGAACTAAAAATCACGAATAACATAATACTTACGGTGCCGGCAAATGACAAAATATAATCAAACAGGGATGCCAAGTGGGGGGAAGTTGGGGAGACGACTTCTGTAGGTGGTGTGAGACAGAAAGGGTGTACAGGTAGTGTAGGCAGTGTGAGACAGAAAGGGTGTACAGGTAGTGTAGGCAGTGTGAGACATAGAGGGAGTACAGGTGGTGTAGGCGGTGTGAGACAGAGAGGGTGTACAGATAGTGTAGGCAGTGTGAGACAGAAAGGGTGTACAGGTAGTGTAGGCAGTGTGAGACAGAGGGAGTACAGGTGGTGTAGGCAGTGTGAGACAGAGAGGGTGTACAGATAGTGTAGGCAGTGTGAGACAGAAAGGGTGTACAGGTAGCGTATGCAGTGTAAGAATAGGCAGTGTGAGACAGAAAGGGTGTACAGGTAGCGTATGCAGTGTGAGACAGAGAGGGTGTACAGGTAGCGTAGGCAGTGTAAGAATAGGCAGTGTGAGACAGAAAGGGTGTACAGGTAGCGTATGCAGTGTGAGACAGAGAGGGTGTACAGGTAGCGTAGGCAGTGTAAGAATAGGCAGTGTGAGACAGAAAGGGAGTACAGGAAGTGTGAGACAGAAAGGGAGTACAGATAGTGTAGGCAGTGTGAGACAGAAAGGGAGTACAGGTAGTGTAGGCAGTGTGAGACAGAGAGGGTGTACAGGTAGCGTAGGCGGTGTAAGAATAGGCAGTGTGAGACAGAAAGGGAGTACAGGAAGTGTGAGACAGAAAGGGAGTACAGATAGTGTAGGCAGTGTGAGACAGAAAGGGAGTACAGGAAGTGTGAGACAGAAAAGGAGTACAGATAGTGTAGGCAGTGTGAGACAGAAAGGGAGTACAGGTAGTGTAGGCAGTGTGAGCCAGAGAGGATGTACAGGTAGTGTAGGCAGTGTGAGACAGAGAGGGTGTACAGATAGTGTGGTCAGTGTGAGACAGAAAGTGTGTACAGGTAGCGTAGGCAGTGTGAGGAGAGGGTGTACAGGTAGTGTGAGACAGAGAGGGTGTACAAGCTAGTGTAGGCAGTGTGAGAATAGGCAGTACGAGGAAACCCGTGTGTGACTTTCCAGCGCAATTAGAGAGTGACTGCCCCCCCCCCCCCCCGACCAGAACCCCCACCCCCCCTCAGCCGACGGGTTGGGCGCGCTCAGAGTCCCGGCCCCGGCGCTAAGTAGAAAACCATGTAGCGGGTTTGTGATAGCGGCGAGCGAGGGTGAGGAAGAGCTGGTGAGTGATGGCCAACGAGCCAGCTCTCTGACAGCTGACCAGCGGCACGGCACGGCACGCCGAACCACGGCACGGTCGACATTAGGCCACGCAGAATAAACTCTCTCGTCAATTTAACAGCAACGTTGAATATTTATATTCTCTCTTTTTTTCTCTCTGTCTCTCTTTTTTTGTCTATCTCTCCCTCTCTCTCTTTCCCTCTCTCTCTCTCTCTCTCTCTCTCTCTCTGTATCTCTCTTCTTCCTCTCTCTTTCTCTCTGTATCTCTCTCTCTTACTCTCTCTCTCTCTCTCTCTCTCTCTCCCTCTCTCTCTCGCTCGCTCTCTATCTCCCTTTCTCTCTCTCTCTTTCTCTCTCTGTCTCTCTCTCGATTTTGAACTGTTTATGTCGATGCGAGTTAGGGCGGTTAACTTTATAGAGGAGCGATGGTAACCTATTCGAGTCACGTTTGATAGATGTTTTAAATTTTCATTTCGACTATTGAAAATATATGAGACGATGTCTTTGTCATTCATTTGGAAATGGATACATTTATAGACCCCGTTTAGATTCATTATACTTACTTCATGAATATTCAAGTTCAATTTCATAGCAAGGTTAACTAAATACTAATAATATATACTCATTAACTCTATATAATAAAATGTAATATTGTTTTATTCATTTTTTCAAAAATATCTCAATTTTTTATGATCAATTATTTAATTTATAGACACATTCCTCTAACAATATATATCCTAATATCCTTGCAAATAATGGAACCAATACATACTGAAGACTATTCGGCAGTTGCGTACAGTTGTAAATTCTTTGCCAGATAAATAAAATGAACCAACAACAGATTCAAAGTTGCCAACTAAATAGTTACATGACCATATAACTATATCGCTATCGATACCTAAGGTTGATTTAAACATTTCCCCTTATAGCAAAACAAAGTTCAATAAAATGTAGCCAAACATTCGGTTTACGAATACACATCCACAAAAGTTTTATTGTCCATGAAGATAACACATGAAGCTTTTAAAAATGAAAATGACGACTTCTCTGATTTTGAAATTCATTTCATAATAATTATAAATAATATCAAGACCTAGTCGTAGGCTTACAAATAACAAACTCTTATATACTTTGGATAAATTTGAATATTTGTGAGTTAAAGAAAATAAATGGACGTCAAACGAAACAAGATCATACTCTCGATGGTCTTATCATAATTTTCCAAAATTAGTAGTGTTGATTTGTAAGACAAACACACTGGATTTCTTAAATCATTTGTATAACCATTTTATTTTGCTCTGTCAAGTTTAAACAATGTTCTAATAACATGAGGAAAAGAATCATAATCATTGCTTGATCAAACGAAAATGTGTATTTGATTAATCGATACATAATGTTAATTTAGAAGTACATGAAACGTTTTTCAAAATTATTACCGGAAAAATAATTTATATCAAAAATTTAATCAGTATGAGTCATCTGACTAATCCTTTCAACCAGGACAAACAAAAGTATCTTCATTTCTTTGAACCAATCAAATTGTATCAAAAATGTTCTCAAAATAATTACTGGAAAAATAATTATATCAAAAAATTAATCAGTAACCCAAAATATTTATTCTTAGTTATCTGACCAATTTCAACTGGGACAAACATTAGTTCCATTTCTTTGAACCAACCAAAATATATCAAAAACGTTTTCCGATATGTGAATCGCCCTCCTTGATTAAGACTTATTCTAAAAGGCCAGAAAATCGAAAACACTCCCAAATAAACGCGTGGAAAGTTCCCTCTGTCCCCAATCAGTATAAAACAAGCGTAGCCTAGTTCTGTGTCGAGCTCGGATTGGGTTTCAGGCAATAAATGCAATGACCATGTGATATCTCTGATACCCCAACAGAGCCGGGCAGATGGAGCTCTCGAATCGTTTCTATTTGCCCAGAGAATTAAATTGGATCTAGAAAATCAGCTACTAGAACTAAAAGTCACGTAATGTGTACAGTATTATACGGTTGATGCAATTATACGCGTAATTGACATTGTTTTAGAACCTCTTATGGAGGCTTTTACAGCAGGAAACTGATCGAAACGGAAAAAAAGATATTGGATTTCGTTTTTGACTGTGTTTTATAACTGTGCAAGCGGTTTGGAGTATGGTACTCTAGAATCTCGACTGCTGGATAGTTTTACTTATCACTTTTAAGATGTAGATAGGAGCATTTTGGTGTTTCCAACAAATCTGATAGAAATTAGAATGTATAACACACTTCCAAAAAACAATTCACTTCTTTATAATATTTATTTTGCGAATCAAAAAATCTGATTTCTTCCTAAAGCTATTACGGATGGGTCTACTTTTTGAATAAAAGAAAATATTTTTTTCTCATCAAGCATGGTTTCCCTATGTTTCTATTTTTAATTCTGTTATATTGGTTCGACCTGATAACATCCATCGTCTTCTATATTATTGATTAATTTTGTAATTAATTATATTATTTGAAATTGTGTTTATTTGTGCATGAGTTTTCTACACACTTCCGTAATTTCATTGAATCTCTTGGGCATACCAATGAAATAAACCATATGAGATTTTTCCCAATTTTAGCTTACTTGTCTAACATTGTTGATTATGTTATTTTCCAATTAAGAATGAACATTGCGTCTTCAAGAATAAGACAAATGTTAATTAAAATATTCTCAATGAATCTAAAAATGAGAAATACTGGTACTTATACTTTTTTGGGTAATACTTACCAACTACGAACACAGTGCCTTCTGATATAATCTTTCTGCCGCCACTGCCTACCTCTTTTCCATCCCCTGGTCAAGCTAAAGTAAGGTCCATTGTGGAAGCTGTTCATCCCCTCACTGGCCTGAACCTTGGGGGGTATGAAGGCTTATTGTAGGCCTACTAATTATAGTTGAGCCACTCTCCATATCAATTGCCTTGAAATCATTAGCTAAACAATTGAAGCTGCTAATTAACTTCGGCCGCTTTAGAATACGACGAAGTTAGAACAAAGCCAATTTCATCTGAATGTTGTGTGATTTATTCTTAGAACACAGTTTATTGATAATATTTTTGTATGAATTTATCTAAAATTATTGTGATGATTTCCATCGTATTATAAGCAATAACTAAGGATTATTTTTTTGGAGTTGGTGGATGAAGTGCATGAAAATTCTTGAACAATTTATAAATGAAAACTGTCGAATACTCGTGCCCATTTACAATATACAAACGTGGTTATATATATACGTTTTGAAACAAAATGATGCCTTATAGGCATTGGCAAAATCAGGCATTGAGGCCTTATACAAGATGATTTCAAAAAAAAATTGAAACTGGAATGAAGATTTTCTGTAGAAAGTTTGTCCAAGTTCATTGTATTTCTTTGGTATCTGTATTATGTAATTTCTGTAATCTGTAATTTTTGAAAATCACGTCTGTAGGCCTATATTCTATACAAAAAGTTCTTGTTGGTCAAACATATTTCACTGCTTCTTCAATCAGATTAGAAGGAGCAGAGAAAAATTATTTCAAAATCTTCAAAGCGGCTTGGTATCAACTGCCCGAAAAATAGACTGCATCTCCAAAAATAAAGTGTTCGAAAATACTTCCCGTAAACAGACTTTCCGAAAAATAAACTGGCCGAAAAAGTACGTTAAAAAGTTGAAATAAAAAGTGTTGAAATAAACTGATCGAAAATAAAAGAAATCCTAAAATGTAACTCTCCAAAAAATAACCATTGAGTTCGTTTAGAGACTACACCAACTCAGGGTTATGTATTGTATGAATTACACAAAATATCGTTCAAATACAAGTTTTTTAATTACTATTTGTTTTAACTACATAATACTACATGATTCAATTTCAAATCATTGTGATTCAATTAAAAAAGTCATGTGAAATTCCTATAACAAAATCCAAAATAAAGATTCATTTTAATAATGTGAAAATTGTAAACAAATATGTTTATTCAAATTAAAATCATAGACAAGGGTAAAACATAATCATCTTGTCCTCAGCTCATTCGTTGTTACTCCTTGGCTTCCCTCTAACACTCCGTCTTGTACTCTGCGGGCTTGTCCCAACCTCAACAGACTTGCTAACCACGCTCTTGTTACACTCTTGTTACTCATGTAACAGCAGTCTATCAGACCCGTCCGGCGCCCGCTCGATGGCTGTTTCCGACGCGCACCGTCGCGATGCCTCTGACGGCGCCTGCCCAAAGAGGCGTTCCTCCACACAGCTGTCTGTCAAACAAAGGAGGAGGAGCTCTCGACAGAAACAACCGGTTGAAAACTCCACCTTTACACCGGACAACGATGACGACAACAAAAAACAGATACTAGTTCTATCGGTCGATCATGAAAATAGGGAACTACAGCGCATTCTAGCGTCGTTTACGTAATACTGATATTCGGTATACTCTCGAACCCCGAGATACTGAGAATCAGAATCACTGGTCCAGATCATACATTGTTGTAAAGATGACGTCAGATAGGAAGAAGCATTTAATTCAAATTTGAAATAGATAGAATTACAAGGATGTTATTCGACAGTGAAATCTAATTGTGGAGTTGAATTATGATGAATATATAAATATTTATATACATGTATATTTAATGAAGAAGATTCTGTCTTACACACATAAGATTGA
>OU015468.1:24416850-24461850 GCA_907164805.1 Brachyptera putata | reverse complement strand
AAAGTGAGTAAATATAGAATAAGGGATGATGTTTAGCTTCAAGAAGAGAGGGTTCATACGGAGGGTGGTTTTTAGAAGGTTTATCACGAATACAGAAACAAATGTTATATATAATGATAGTTTATCAAAAAAATGTGCGTTCATTTTGAATGAAATTTATTTGAATAAAATGCTGATACTAGATAATCGGATTGAGAAAATAAGTAAACCAGCACTATTGATTATTTGTATAATTCATTTTACATTTATTTGTTCCATTTATTTGTAATAGTAAAAAATAATATGCATATTTACCGTACATTATAAGCATAGAGCTTATGATATAGCATTATAAACATTATTATATAAACATTATTAGCATTATAAGCACGATTATAAGCATCATAAAATACTGTAAGGGTGCAAAAGTGCTTGTCTTTATGTGGGCATTCAGTCGATACCCACATCTAAGACCTGACTTATGTATATTGTACAAATATAACATGGTCATTTATGGGGGCTATAAATAAACCCCTTGGATGTACAATCGTGCATAATACTACTCATTATGTTCGCTGAGAAATGAGGAATAAATGAGGGACTGATTTACAATTATCAAAACGAAAAAAATGATCCAAGATAATTTTGCATACCTTGTGGAACTGACAACAATAAGGAATAAAGATAATGAATATCAATAAAATTAAAATCAGTCATTTTTTATAGTACCCTTTTTCGATTACATACCTCATCAATGTGAATGAATTCGTATTTCTCAGATGTGACAATAAAATGTGTAAAATAATTACACAGTCTTTTATACGTGAGTCGAATTTATAATGATCCAATAAAATAGCATGTCATCTCATCATCTCATTCACCGACGCCATTATATCTTAGTTACCATTATAGTACGTCGTTAAACAGAAGATAAATGAATATAAACACGAAAATGCATGAATATATTTTCAAGTTAAGAAAGTCTCAATAAATAATCACTCAGTCAATGAGACACTATATTTTTTTCCATTGTAATTGTATCCAACTGTGAATAAATTAAATTATTTCATTTTCATTTTTTAATGACTCTGACATTGCAATAATTAAAATTTTGTTCCCTGCCGTTTTGATTATGGCCTAAATGAAATATTTTATATATTGACTGATTTCATAACTTAACCCCTTTTGACACGATGTGTGAAATTTTACTGTTCGAATAAATAAATAAATAAATAAATTGAAAATCGAACATTGAAATGATCTAACTGTTACAATACCCTGAACTTCTCTCCAGACCAGATGAAAGTATAAACATCGCGTCTTGCGAACACTGAACAATAAACACCTCAGCAACACGTCGTACCACAAACTATAGGCTACAAAAGTATATTCTTGACGTATATATGTTTTATGTACGATCATAAAAATTGGTAGCGGTGAACTGTTTTCTAGTATCTACACGCCTTGGCTACAAAATAAGAGTGTCATTTTCTTCTCCCCGAAGAATATAGGTGTATATTGGTAGTATATTCTGTCTCCTAGGGGACGATAAACCGAGGGGCGTGACACGAAACTAGAGTGAATTGTGAGGAATATATATATCAAACTAGGATGGTCGAATATTAGGTATCAACGTCGAAATTTCAATACAGCAGTGCTCACGTATAAAAAATAATGATCAACAAGTCAGTTTCAGAATATCTGTACAACAAAACTCTGTTCCACTTCTCACCATCATGATCACAACGTATGTCAAAACGTCAACTTGGTTTATCAACATCATACTATCAAATCTTCGTCCTCATTCTCAATCATTGGCCCAAGAAGATGAGACGAACTACCAATTTTATCAAATTCAGTAAAAATACTTACTACT
Organism: Brachyptera putata; assembly: GCA_907164805.1. Taxonomy (NCBI): domain Eukaryota; kingdom Metazoa; phylum Arthropoda; class Insecta; order Plecoptera; family Taeniopterygidae; genus Brachyptera; species Brachyptera putata. The sequence goes on along the minus strand of OU015468.1, from coordinate 24,459,995 downwards.
ATTCAAATCATTGTATAAAAAACAACTTTTGGTGGAGCAAAATTTAGAGATAAATTTAAAAAGATCATGTCTAATTTCGTTCCAATATGTTAGTTCTGTTCCATTTCCTTCTCAATTTGTTTAATATAGCTCATTTTATTCACTTCTTCTTCATATTCTAGATATAAGGTCAGGTAGAAGAGCAGATGCTCATAGGCCTGTATCTGAACCTCGCCGTTCATTTTTGTTTTAAATTATTGTCCCATTGTCAAATTCTAATGTAAATTACATCTTCTTAATCGCATTTTCGTAATGTGTATTATTCTCCCCGAAGTATATAGGTGTATATTGGTAGTGTTCTGTCTCCTAGGGGACGATAAACCGAGAGGCGTGACACGAAACTAGACTGAACTGTGCGAATCATCCCATTCCAATTCATTCATCTTCAAATTATAAACGACCAGCACTAACCTGTTATTTCTACCTTTTAGCGTTATAATTACACGGGTATAAATTGGTAGCAATCAACGCCAAGGTTTTGCATGTATATATGAAGAAAGAAAAAATGACTCAATCAGTGGTTCTATTATATTTATATTTCACATCCTTAACTATCATATTTTCTAAGCTGAGTTCAACTTCATTAGAACATTAAAAAAAACTATAACGAACTATTGAAATAAATTATAAATGTCGAGTCATGAGTACCAACCTAATATACCTTTCATCATTCTAATCAACTATTTATTCATCTCATTGATACGTTGTCTTGCCTGATTCGTAGTGGTGATAACTAGCACATCAACCTATCAACTAGCCATAATAACATCTTCATTTGAGCAAATCGGTAGTCTCAGAAACGAATACATGAATACGTGAGATAAGCCTGCTCTATAGACCCGTGCTCGACCAGAGAATAGGTGTGCTAGATAACTCGTACCATGATTAACTAGTATTAGAACATACAAACAACTGGTCATTATTGACACGATTACGCCTCCACGAAATGAAAACCACAACACGATTATAATGATTTTTTTTTATATAAACTACCTCATGGAAAAACGGGCTTTTCATATATATATATATATACGTCTACTTGTATATAATATGTGCTTATCGAGTATTCAAATATTGGATTGAGTGAGTAGGCCTATAGGATGTAATGCCCTATACATTGCACGCGACTTGCTTGGCATATTTTATTGTTACACGCAACCTTTTAGAGATTATAAGCCTTGTTTGCAGGATCCAATATAATTACTAACCCAGCTTCACTCTATCATTATATACCCTAACTCATGGTTAACAGAAGAATAGTGAAGATAGCACACTATTGGGAGAATAGAACAGGCGTGACCAGATGATTATTATACTTGAAAACATCGTAAATTATCGCTATTATTTGACGATACATCTAGCACCATGCTATAGGTGTAATCATCGTATAGCATAATTTCAGGTGAATTAAGCGTCAGGAGTAAGTTATGAATATCTCTTTATAGACGGTCTTTAGGTGTATTGCTAATCATAGTGTTTATGCCGCACAAGTGGCAGATAGAGTATGATTTTATGTGCTGTGCTACTTGAATATATTTACAGGCATACTTATGTATTTAGCACATCCAGGGGAATTATATACAAATCCAAAGTCTGAGTTGGTCAAATATTAAATATTTTCAGTTTTATTTGAGTCGTTTAGAATGAAACCGACTGTATATAATATGTTGAACTGATAATGATTGATAACGTGAGCCTATAATCCGCGAACAATCGTTTATTTATCTAATCTAATATATTGTAAGACACGCCCCTTTGTGTACACAATGTTAATATAAGTGTAGCCTACAGCCGTCCATAATCTATATATGTTATATTTGAATTCATATTTAGTTACACTTTCACTCCTTATATTAACAATTTACAGCTCATTATAAATTAAACTAAGTCAACAACGATAATCTGATATAAACATATATATCTAGGATAGATTTGTCGGAACAAAAATAGTTTCACATCTACTGGGTTCCGAATCCGGGTCCTTTCAAGGTTTAATTTGCCAGTTAAAATCGAATCGACACGTTTACAAGACAATTTTCCAATTTTAGAAACGATTAATTGGCTCTATATATATATATATATATATATATATATATATATATATATATATATATATATATATATATATATATATATATATATATATAGGCATATATAATTGTTTCTGTTATCATATGGTTATACATATTTATGTGGTTAATACATGGGCCTAACACGACTCATATAATGTACATAACTATATTTCACCTTAATATAGCATTCATTTTTACGTCCAATATTGAGAACATGAAACATTATTCAAAAAAGATTCATATTATATATATATATATATATATATATGTATATATATATATATATGGATATAGATATAGATATATATAGATATATACATACCTAATATATTCTCTCACTGTGAACCCTCTGAGTTAATTATTAATAATTAATATATGATATGAACGTGAATCTGCGTGCAGCCCGGCGAAGCATGTTTCTAGGAGATGCAATAGGGGTGTAACAGTGGAAACACTTTCTTGACAGTTCGAATCAAGTGCTGGCAAACGAGCCGTCACGGTTTTGACCAAGTCTGTTTCGAAAGGTCAAGACATCCTACCAGGTATGAATATAATATATACTTGTTTAATTGTGATTGAGGTATAAGCTACGTGTGGTGAATCGTGTTAGGATTAGGAACTAGACATTGATTGACATCTTCATTATGTGTTCGCCTGTTTTCAAAACAGCAGGAAAATAAACTTTACCAGAGATCTTAATTGATAACTTACAAAGAAATGCACACATATTTTGAAGGTTTATGGTTTTTGCTGACTTTATAAGCCAATCCAAACCAAATAAAACTGTTAAGTATACGATTTTAATTACAAATCAGAAGTTTAGATTAGATTTCATTTTTTTCTTTTGTGTAGTCACTCATATTTCTTCTGCCTGTTTCGGTAGTAACATTCATGAATAATTATTCAACTTGCTTGTTTGTGTAGCGACCAGACCTATGCGTTGTACAATATTAAGAATGAGCTTATCAAATATATAACTAAGAAAACGCAGCTTATGAGATGTATGATGAGCAAGATTTTAAATGAAATATAATGGAAAAATAATGAACGTTCACCCACTTTCATTGTTCATCCATTGATAATTTCAATTATTTAACGAAGTAATCAAACTGTTGATGATCGGTTAACAGCTTTCGTGATTAACAGCCCTTTAACCAATTCATGAAAAATAAATATTTATTCAAAAAATACAGCGGTATACTTTTTTTTCTTAATAACTTCGAAATTTGATAGAAAATCATTGTTCCCCAATTAAGCCTATGGATGAAAGATAGGATCATGTGGCACGATCAGCAATACCTTATACTGAAAATAATCGCAGACGAAATAGCCGAAAATCCATGAAAAAAAAATAGATTACATGCAGAGAAGAAGGTCAAGTTTACTGAATATCCAAATATCGTTACGTAATAATTGTTGATTGAATCCAATTCACTACGGTTTAATGAAAAACACTCGATTCAATAAGTGAATACATATGTAGTTGTTTTTAATCTCTGGGTGAAATTTTAAGATAATTAAAACCAGATCCAATAAAATACTTTCAAGGAAAATCTATTATTTTTCATCTCGATCTTTTTTACCCCTGCACTATAGGTTCACATTGAACTTATGCGTGTACCCTATAGGTATACAGACGTAAAACTGACAATTTGTTGGGTTTAATTATATATATGTGATCTTTTACAATTTCCAAGTAAAATCATGTCATGTTAGCTCTATATACCATCCCTTAAAAAGACCAAAAACCACCCCTTTGAACGCCTCTAAGTAGCTAAAGGATATTACAAGTGAAGAAAAGAGTCCCGTGTGCAAAACCGTGCCAAATAACAACGAATTTCAACTCACCCCCCCCATAGATACACTTTATTTTCAAATCTGTTCAAGACGGGCCAACAATGAATTAAGTTCCACTCGATTACTTTCAAATTCGTTCTGTATTTTTTAAATTCCCTCTTCACCTCTTCCACGTTTCTGTCCTTTTCTCTGTGATGTTCCTTCTGCAGATGACAACCGATACGTACACTCGACATTCGGAACCGATGTTCGTACACCTCTTTACCATTAACATGCGACTGTTTCGGATGGTTCCTTCATGTGCGAATGGTTATAGGTGGTAAAAGACAAGTTGAGATGTTCTTTGCGATCCAGAATTAGCCTTTAATGTTCTCTAAAACATCCACGCTGGAGTAAATGACGTGTATATGCCCGACCATTTTTACACACCCAGGCACACACACACAGATATATATATATATATATATATATATATATATATATATCTGTGTGTGTGTGTGTGTGTGTATATATGTATATATATATATATATATATATATATATATATATATATATATATATATATATATATATGTATTTATGTATATTTTCACAAAGTTTTATGTATAAATAATCCATGTTTTCGGTTCCTCTTGTGTGTATTTATATTTTATTTAAAACTCACCGATATATTATAAATAAAATATAAATACACACAAGAGGAACCGAAAACATGGATTATTCATATATATATATATATATATATATATATATATATATATATATATATGTATTTCAGCAACGTCACATGTGCTATCACATGTCACAACCCAATAATACTTTACTTATATCAATATATGTGCCGATGGTTGCTCTTGTTTATTCAACAATAACAGGACAAATTATTGCTCATTGAAGTGTTTTTGAGATCCACTCGATCGATTCTATATAGTTGTGAAATACCATACAACTCTTAATAAAAGCGTTTTATACTCGTAAAATCGTAGGAATCATGTTTTTCTTCCGAGCATATTTAATATTCTGTAATTCCGTGTCATTATAATCATTCTATATAACATTGATCTTCATAATTATAAACAAGTTATCGTAAAGGTCCCATTATTATTATAATCTTGTAGTCAGTTTTCGTGCAAATTACAGTCCCATTGTATATCATTATCCAATTTGCAATAAAAACATCTATAATTGAACTGTATGTCAAAATTACCATAACACTTATTTACATTTTCGAGATAAAAACCTGTCATATATTTATATAGAAGATCACGAAACACTTAACTTGATCAGTATATTCATTAGATGAGCGTAGCGAAGATTTTCACTCAAGTCTTACGGAGCTTTGTCTGTGCGTTTTTTTTTTTTTTTTTTTTTTTGTAAACACTGCACAGGTCGCAGGGTTTGACCGATCGACATGAAACTTTTTTTTTATATGCAAACTTATCCAACTTAGAAGTGTATAGTTTTGAGGTCTAATCGGTTGGACCATTTTTGATAAACATCATTTAGAAGTTTCTGAAAACCCCATAAGATTTGGCTGGGCGGAAAAAAAATTGAAAAAAAAATCTCTCCAATACGATTCAAATTTTCCACAAATGTGAACACAAGAATAATATACATGAATAAAAATTTTGTTTGATATTCGGACCAGCCGTTTTGGAGAAAATAATATAATAAATGTATTCTATTCGTCGAAAAGATAGAAATATTAGTTGAAAAATGTTGCATTGTCGAAGTCACGGCTTTCTAGATTCATTGACATCGGATGAAGTTCATTTCAAATGATCAAGGTTTGTAGAGTTTTCGATTATACTTTATATAGACATCTCGCTCATCGTACAACGCACATCCTGCGTTTGCCTAGTTCTCTTAGAGAAAGATTGCATGTAGTTTACTTCTGGATCAAACAATTCCTAGATTCGTTAAAATCACATTCGAAATAATTCTCACATTCAAATCAAATCACATTATAATATAGTGGGAAGATTCTACATGCAAGAAGAAAAAACCTTTATTGGTCCCTGACTATACATTAGCAAACAGGATAGCAATCAATATAAAAAATACATAGAATAATAGAGAGAAATAGATTGAAAATATTACATATTAGTACATAAAAGAGAACTGATTGAATAGAAAAATGTGGAATTTGAAATGGGATTGAATAGAATCATGACGAGATTAAGTGAATACTAGATATTGAAGTGTCACGATCCTGTTACCAAGGATACGTTTGAAATGTTATTTCTGAAAAGTGCTCGATGCTCACACCAACAGAAGGTTATTTGGGGGTACGATTGTGTGGGAGATAACGAAGTGGTGAGTATGTTGTACACGCACACATGACATGATTCAGGGTGCCTCGACTGTTAACTGTTAACTGTCAAACTGTTAACTGTTGACTGCCAACTGTCAACTGTTAACTGTCGAACTGTTAACAGATTGAAGGCTTTATAGAAATATTATCATTATGACTGTATCAATGAATATAACACACTGAGATAAATCATATATTTTTAGAATCGAACTTTGATATTTTATTCGGTACATTTATCACAAACAATATTTTGAAGAAGCGACTAATATAAAATTAAAGTATAATCAATGATATAAAATTCATTGTCAATAAATATTACTTTTACCACCAGAATTTCTGATTTATATAATTCATTATAATATAAGTATATGTTATCATGTTTTTCCAATTTTTTGAAAAATCATTCCAGAAATTTATTATAAATATATTCTAAGAGGTATCTGAAAACTAATGGAACAAATGTGTGCACTATATAGAAGAATATTCATATAATTATCTCAATTATTATGACTGAATTCTCCGTTTTAATCTCTAAAATGCCTACATGTAATTCAACAACCAAAAACAATTATCAATTATCAGCGTAAAACACACAACTCTCAAATGAAATTATACTTTCTTCTCGAGTAAACCAACTAATTACGCCATGTTCACATGTTCACCACATGTCATCTCTCCAAACAAGTCCATTTCATCTCCTTCTTTGGATGTATATTAGTTTTCTCGGCTGGATTCAATTATTACCCTCTGATTCCCCCGAGTAATCTCCTATAACTATCTGTCAGATGACTAGACCCACCCCTCAAGAGCATCTAGGGAGGGGTGGGGTGGGGGGGGGGGGTCCCCAGAGCCGGCCAACCGATAGATATAGCAGGTGACCCAAGTATAAACCCCTATGGCACAATGTCACAAAACACACTCAAAACACGGCTCAATACTTCTATTCAGTAGCATGTCAGGGAAAAAACTGTTAATCCATAAAGCTTGTTGTTTTCTTGACGATCTTGATTGACGTGCGCCTATAATAATATGTTAGACTGGTTCACCCCGAAGCTTTTCGTTTCGATGTCTTTTGGTTGTTCGAGTATTGTCCACCTGCCATGATAATACGCCTGAATAACAAGGCGCCAAGGAGGAGAAAATCCACAAGGAATTTCAATTGACAATAATCGTGTAGCCGATTAAAAGAAATGTGTATTAGTTTCAAGTTTCAGCTGATAAAAAGAACACTTGTACAAAGGAAAGCTCATAGAGGTGGACACCCAGAAAGGCTGGAATGTAGTATGGGTTTAGTAATGCACAGTTTAATTAATAGATTGATCTATCTTGAGTGTACGTTTTGTTAACAAGGGCGATATTAACAGATTGTTGTAACACATCATAAGTTTGGATCAAGAATGTGAAACTCAACGAGAAATCAACCAATCGAACATTGTAATTACTCGGGTATTTGTAAAACTAGTTACTTAGAAAGGTTACGGTGGAACACTTAAAAGTTGATAGTTGACAAAAAATTTTAACCGGAAAAATGAATCCATAACTGAACCCGTTTTTAAGACTTATCTTAGAATATATAAACTTGGATCACGATAATTATTCACTTCGCATATTCACGCAAACGAATAAGTATTACCAACGAATAAACGAATAAGAATGCAAACACGAGAATAGGTTAGTTATCATTTTCAATTAAAAGAAGTTTGTGAAAATTTCTTAATAAAATGTAGAGATAGTCATGACACAGAACATGTTGATTCAATAATGGTATACGCAAGCTATAAGCCTTCCAGATATGTGTTAAAACGTATGATTATCGTACTTATTTGGTTGGTTTCGTACAGAATGGAGTAATGGCTTGATATTATGATTCAAAATAATTCAAAACTTGTCTACCGTAATTGAAACAAAATCTCTCAAAAGTAATTAGTAATTATTATTTTTTGTGACTGAATAGCCTTATAGTTGGAGCCTGCGTCCACCAGTCATCTTACTCATATAACTTATATAACCTATATAACCCTCTCTTAATTATAAGTTACTTTTAATGATCGATTTGAACATGATAACTTGCGAATAAATAGCAACGCGCTTCATGTAATGAGCAACAATCGCTTCAGGGGATGACTTCTGTATCGTGTGCTTTCATACCAACTTTTTCATCCAGCAAATTAACGAACTGCATTATACTATAATTAATTATCTTGGTTTTATAGACATATACTTACGTGTATTATTATTTTATTTTAAATTCAACTGTAATTATATTTCACCTTTTTTAATTCATTTTCTCCATTTATGTTTTTTTTTATGGAGAATATTTTTCATGCATTATACATCACAAGTAACTTATTAATATCCTCAGAGTACAGTATATACTCTGTACACAATCTGTACAGAGTATAGTATATATATATATATATATATATATATATATATATATATATATATATATATATATATATATATATATATATATATATATACTTCTAGCATTTGGTATTAAATATAGGCCTATATAGGTCTACGTGTATTTCTGTTAATTCCAACGTTAGGTTAACCATAACTAAAATAGATTCAAAACGTGGAAATTTGAATAGAATTATCATGCTGATCAGATGAAACAAAATGTTTAACATTACTGTATAAAAATTCATACTTGAACAATTTATTAATCTCAATTGATACGATTTGATAATTAATCAATTAACTATGAAGAAAATCAATACAAATCTTTTCATTCTATTTCTCGCCTCATTTATCTGATTTATATTCAATTTCATTGCTTTCAATAAATAATAACTGATCGCTAAAAATGAAATCTATTATATTCATTATCGTTCACAGAAAACGTCCCGTATTGGCTACACAATGCCTATCATAACGTAATGAAAGTCTAGTATTATTAGTTTTATTTCTATTCGGTATCCCCTGCATGTATACACTGAGCACGTGATCAGATTGTCATCTAAGCCTTCTTCTGTGCACAGCCTTTGTGCGCCGCTGCAGCTTATTATTGCACTGCTCTGATTAGCATTAGACCTCGGTGTGGCAGGCAGATGACGCGTGCCCGGCGATAAATGTTTATCTAATACATTATTGGGTTCATATTTAGCTGGTTATCATGCGTGGGAAATGCTAACAATATAATACTGGGGATAAGTTTTACTCAGACATATCTAATAATTCTTGATAAGGTGATTATTTTTTATATTTTTAAGGAAAAGATACATGTATTCTACAGGTGGAGCCCCCAAAGCATATTTGATCTTGTCTGTGGCATAAACATAATAATTAGCAAACAAACGTGAACACAAAATGGAATGTAAAATTATAGTTAGAATAACAGGCCTAAAAATGATCAGTACGTACAACATAGAATATAATAGTGATTAAAATAATTAAAATATAATAGTGATTATAATAATTAAAATATAATAGTAATTAGAATCAGAGCCGGTTGTACCAAGTGATGATTAGCGAATAAAGCAAAAATTAGCAAATTAACTTGTTATCACCCTTGGTTACCTATGTTATGTTATTTTTGTACCTTAAGTAATGATTAACTAATTAATATTTAATCATCAGTTGGTACAATCGACTCTTAGAATAATAATATTATTTATAATTTTACAAATACATCTTTACAAATAATAAGACTTCGTTTTCATAGCTATCAGCATTGAAGTTTTTATTTTATTTTTATTGCGTACTATTTCTTTCGTTGTTTCATTCAAATATCATAAGCTGTATTGATTCCGTTTTTTTTTCAAGTTATAATAAATATTTTCTTATTTTCACTGAAATAATTCCCAGACTCATTTACCTCATATTTTGTTCCTCGTTCAAATATTACATTTATTATCCTCTAAAATATGCTAGTATTGCTATTCTCTTATATATTTCAATATTCGATTATAATTCTGTTTTTTAGCAATCTTGATTGTAAGAAAGAATCTTCAATAAAGATCGTGGCAAAGTTTGACTCGAACCTATTCAATACTTCTTGATAAGATGTTAATTGTTCGTATAACGACCACACCTCGAGCCGGGCTATTTGGGGGTTCGAACATACGAATACGAAATGAGGATATAAAATGATGATGTAAACAAAAATGAAATGATGTTCCCACCATCTTATATACTTCTATACGCATGGAAAAAAAAAGTAATCTACCAACATTATAAACCCAAATATCACATTCATATATTTTGTATATAACTGTTTTATTTCCATGGCATTGTAATTCGAACCCTCAATTAATTGTTCGTATCTATTTCTCAGATCGTAAGACATTTTAAAATGCACTTCATTTCCTTGGCTGTCTTTTATCCGTGAAAGTGAGAACAACACGCAGGTTTTTGCTATTAAGATGATTTTGATCAATCGCTTTCTAGATTTCTATTAATCAACGGTTTAATGATGAATGCAAATGTCACGTCTATGTGACATAGTCTGTGACATTTCTTTGTCGGCGCGATATTGTCTTCGCTGGAGGTACAAGCGTTGACGGTCTCGATCGACCGTCTTCCTATAGTTGGTCACTACCGGTTGGAGGTCTCGACTGGTCCATGAAGTGAGGAGTGCTCAACTAACAGGTTCTCGATGTAACTGATGGTATTTAATTGACAATTTGTTGGTGATTAACAGGAAATTGTGTGTTCAAGGCAGTGACGAAGATGACAAGTTTAGGGAATATTTTCCAAAAATATATAATATGATATGAGAATGAATTGTCAATCATAAATATCTGAATCACATAAGATCCAAATTTGAGAATCACAAATGTTCTGAATCAACCATAAACTCACGAAGAACCATAATGAAAAAAAATACAACCATATTGTATCTAGCTGAAAAAATTAATAGTATAGGAGCATTAGTTCATTGAAACAAATAATACTTCCGAACGTTAATTAATTGTTTGTACAGCATTATTCGTATTATTTCTTACAATATTTGTTGATACTAAATTTGTCTCATTAGCTGTTCTTATAAGTTATTGTTTAGTTTAGGATCTTCTCATTATGTATGTATTTTAATCAACTTGATTTTTATGAAATCGTTTAACAGTTTTGTGTGCAATTTGACCTTAATCAAGTGCGTTAAAAGTTTCAATCTTCTATTTTGAGTCAAGGTTTTTAACTTGTTATAAATGGAGAATATACTTGTGCTACAAGTATTTAACAACTAGTATATCAAGTTTTGAAAGCAACCTCACTTCAATGGATCATGAAAAAATTATATAAATTCCATCATAGAATTCCAATACTACCAAAATCTACAACTTCGAGATTAGGCCTATAAAAAAGTCAGAGAGAATCTGATAAACAGAGACCTAGAAATATAATAATATAGAGTAATAGGCCTGATATATGAAGTGATAAAATATTGTATGTAGCTATTTTCAGGATTATGATGAGTAACGAGTATAATCCGAACTGAGTGTTCATAAATATAATGATTGGAAAAAAATTTCATACATTCAATTGTATTTGAAAATGTTTGATTAAAAATTCAATGAAAATAATCAATAACCTAATTGATGCAGTATTCATCTGATTTTTTTTATTGCAAAATGAACACAGATAGCACATTTACAGAAGTACAAATAAAATAAGGCAATATCATTCAGAATTCCTACAAAACTGCCAAACGGACAGTTTGACTGTGGTTTATAAAAATCTACAATACGTAATGTGTTCAGGGCCCATATTACCAATAGTAAAAATGTGTTAATTAAGCTAATTAATCAATTGCAGTACAAAAATAACATTGGTAACCAAGGGTAACAAGTTAATCCACTAATTATCGCTTAATCAACAATATTATTATTCGTAAAACGGGCCCTCAATATAGTATCAAGTAAATAAGTAAATAAATGCTACAATTTGAGCGCATGAAATAAACAGATTTTTTTGTAATTGTTACATGTAAAGAAAGTAAGTATATAAATTGATTTCTTATCAAACTTGTAGAACGAAAACACAAAGTAACACATATATATGATAACTAAAGAAAATATTAAACTGATTTAAAAATAATGATTGCATTTTTAAGGTTTTAAGAGCCGATTGTACCAACTGATGATTAAATATTAATTAGTTGATCATTACTTAAGGTACAAAAATAACATAGGTAACCAAGGCTGATAACAAGTTAATTTGCTAATTTTTGCTTAATTCACTAATCATCACTTGGTACAACCGGCTCTAAGAATGATTTCACTTTCAATTTGATTCAATATATTGAACCCGATTGGAAGTAAATCAGTATACGTCTATCGAATGAAATGTTGCTCCGAGTGCGTATACATAGGAGAAGCGGAGCACGTAATTAGTGTACAGTATTTGCCCTGTACAGTTTCATGAGATTGATTTATGTCGCCGGTTAAAACATAATTGCACGTACAACCATAAATGATCAAATGTACAAGAAGGGAATTCAATTACTACAACCGAACTTCTATCGAATGCTATTGATTTTCGCTATGAATACTAACACACTGTACTGTATAAGTACTCTGTAAGTACACTTACTTCAAAGAAAAGTATAACCTAAAATAGATGGAGGTGATTGGACTGTTTGTTTTTGAAACTTTTCACAGTTTTTTTATAGATTTTTGTGAACGTTTTTTGGTAAATAATTCTTCGAAATTTGAGACTGGAATGTCAGCCCTGGAGGATTCCATTAGAATATTCAGGAACCATCTATAAAACTATCCTTAAAGTTTGAATTCATTTTATTTTTTCGAATTATCATTATTGTTCTAATTTTTGTTTGTTAACCTTGATTATATGAATTTTATTTGAATTTTATATAATTCCAATATCCAGTTATGCAATTATGTTTCATTATATCTTTCTATGTATTTTAAATTGATTGTTTTGTGTCAAAGTGGTCATTTTTTTTTAAATATGTTCAATTCCTCCATTTACATGCCGTTCACATTGTAATATCGAGTATAACTTTTCTCCATGCTTACCTAATCCATTCCTTATTCAGCCAGGATGATTGTATGTAACTACATACATCAAACTACATATAATAATTAGAGTTGTGCAGTTATTTTATTTATTTATCGGAATAAAATTACAGAAGCCAGTAATTGGAGCTCTTTCACATCACAGTCGGATCTTAAAACAATTCCAAGGAATATCTTTGTACTGATTCCACATGGAAATATTCAATACCCAATAACATGACAAAAAAATGTCCACAATCGATTATTAATTAATTTCCTGAAAATTTCCAGTAAATAATCATTTCATGAACAAATAAATTCCACTTTTGAAATTGGATGTACTTTATCATATACGATCAATCCGAACAAATACATTATATATTATTAGACGAGCTTTAGCGAGGATTCAATTCGACATACTGAAAAAAATTGGTGTTCATTTTTATGTTTTTTTTGTATGTTTTTTTAAGGTTCTCCACAGGTCAAACGGCTACAGCTATCAACTTCAAACTTTATTTCAATATGGTCCCTCATCTAACTTAGTTCTGTATAGTTTTGTGTCATTATCGGGTGGTAACTTTTTTGCATGAATTTTAGAAATTTCAAAAATACCCATTAGAATAACACGAGGGAAAATAAATCCAAAAAAATGAAATTTCGCGTGAAGTTGAATTACATTTTGATACACATTTCCAAAAAATTTCAGCTTGATCGGGTCAGCCATTTTGAAGAAAAAACATAAAATGTGCTAAATTGGTACCACTCGAAGCAGTTTTTAACCATTTTTACCCATACTATTACTATTCACTAGTCTAACAACGCATATATGGCGTTTTCCTAGTTATTAGATAATTTTATCACCATCACCACTCATCCCTGGATATGCGAGTGTAGTAGTTTTCAGGCCTGGAGCACATCACGTATACGTCACAGCGTGATTGATGGATGTGACAGGTTACAGTTCCGAGACTCTTTTAGCACGCCACAAAAACATGTGTTTTCAGACACGGTATTGCATTATCAAGTATTGACTGTAATGTCGTCAATAATACATACGGACTATACTATAGACCAGGGGTCTCCAAACTACTCCAACACCGACACAGTTTATTCTGATCACATTGTAAAATTTAGCCGCCCAGGTGGCCAAGTCAATTATCGTTACCGTTGGGCGTGGGTTCGAGTCCCGCATAAGGCATGGGTTTTTGTAAACGTCCTTTCACCTATCATCACTTCATCGTTTCATCATCACCCGCTCATTCGTACCCCCGTATAACCTAGCTGTTGGTGGGGTTGTTAAGCAACATAAAAAAAAAATACATTGTAAGTCACTCATACAAAATAATACCCAAATAGGTGTTTTTATTTACTGACCAATCAAGGAACACAATAACTGACATGCATATGAAATTGACATTTTAATTGTAATTAATGATATGAGATGTATACTAAAAATCTACAATGACGTATATGGGTGATTCACATAATGAAATTAGTCATTATAATCATGATTATTGATATTCATGTACCTCCCTAGAAGATGGCGTTGTAAAACTGTTGGCCCTTGGGACTTGGTGGAGGAATCAGTGTAGCCCTTTTTGCCATTAGGTTTGGAGACCCCTGCTATAGGTAGTCAATCCCGTTCAAACCTGTGTTGTGAATGAACACTTCTTTTTGAAACTAGTCTACATTATGAAGGTAGTGCTTCAAGAAGAATGTATGCCTAGCATATACTAGCATTTGGAAACATTATATAGCGCTTCTTCTTCATTTTTTCCCCACATTGGATGTGCAAGAACTAAATAAACGACTACTGCTAACAACTGAAATGTGAGTCTTCCACTTCCAAGAGGAGGTTGCTTTATATTAAAAACGCGTTCCAACTTTGGAAATTATGATTAGAATGGAAAAAATTAGATTCACTGTATTTTTTATTCAAAAACTTGTTCAAAAACAATCACTCAAAATATATATGATTATATAATCACATATATGAACGAATACAAATAGAAATACTTTCTAATGCAACTCATAATCTACACCACTATATACAATCCTTGTTGATAGAGTAAGTGAAACAAGAGATAGATGAGAGAGAGAGAGAGAGAGAGAGAGAGAGAGAGAGAGAGAGAAAGAGAGAGAGAGAGAGAGAGAGAGATAGGGAGAGAGATCAGCCTCGAGCTCAAGTTATAACATACGAATGTGTTTAGCCGACGTAAACCCAAACTGAACATTATTAACTAATAAAACATGATTTAATCTACATACAAGATCATCAAATAAATTAAATAACATTTCTATAAATTTGTTTTCATCTCTTATAACATGTAAATAAATTATGTAAATGAGGCTTGTAAAGTTTGAGTTGTTGTAAACATGAAAAGGTAACTGTCATAAACCTCTCTGACTGGGTGGTATAGGACACTTGTACTGAGAGTTTGGAGCTCACGGCTCACTGGATCAGATATTTGTCCCCCGAACATGCACACATGTCTCTGAGAGGCAGGGATTGTGTCACACTGTGATTCAATGTGTCAAGCGTTTGACTGACACTTGCAGCCTGAAATCCCCCGAGTGGGACATATCAACATCCATTGTGATGACGTCATGGCGGTCATGTGATGAGGGTCATCTCGTTTTGTATAGTCATATATTATCAGCATTTTAGAGAGATATTTGGATATGATATGTAATATCTTCTTTATAATGAGCGAGTTTTTTTAATTAGTGATTTTTTTCCCTTATTGTATAATTTTTTATTTTATTAACATCGAAACTTGATACAAAATCATTGTGCCCCAATTAAGGCTAAGGATGAAAGTGGGATCGTTTGGACGGGGCACCACAAGGGCGATCTTACCACCCCATTTTATTATTATTTCAAATTAAATGCAATGAACTTTGACACCAGGTCTACGCTGTCTGTGACCACACTTCTTCGCTGCAGATAAAAGTCTTCAGTTGCCGAGGGTCCGGAACACATTATAAGTATAAACCGTTTTTGCGATATATCCGGACATTACCAGCATTGGTATTAGGAAATCAAAACACACGAATGTTGATATCTTTCACTTTGAACTAAGTCTCTTTGGGTCTCTATGTATGATGGTAAACTTCACACCTGCTGTTATAGAAATTGAAGTGAACATTGCCTAAGAGACTTGGTTCGAAGTGGAAGATATCAATATTTGTTTGTTTAGTTCACTTTTAGTACCAATGCTGGTAATGCCCGGATATATGACAGAAACGAGTCTCAATTACAATGTGTTCCGGACTTTCGGAAACTGTAAGACTTTTATCTGCGGCGCGGAAAATTATGGTCACAGACAGCGTGCAGCCCTGATGCTAAAGTTGATTGCTTTTGAATAGTTGAAATTGGGTGGTAAGATCGCCCTTGTGGTGCCCCGTACAAAAGATCCTACCTTTCATTCATGGTCTTGATTGGAAAACAATGATCTGGTATTAAGTTTCGATAGAAATGAAAAAAAAAAGCGAATAACGAGCGAATGAAGTGGAAAAATATTTCATTTTCCCTTCAATGTGCATCGTATTGAAATTTTCTTGTCAACACCAGCTATGCACAGACCTCATCACAGGCCTACCGAATAATACAAATACCAAGTAGGCCCTACATCTTTGAATTTGGTGACTTTATACGCTAAAAAATGCAAATATTCAATAATTTCACAATATTTTAATATTAAAATTGATATTATAATAATTGTATGATATTCAATAATTCGAAGTTCAACTTCCGTTGGGGTAGTTCGGTTCCTCATCAGGATTTGTTGAACTTGGCACCTCCACATAAATCGACCTAATGATCTTTATGACAAAAGACTATTCGTTAACCTGGCACTTCCACTGACTTTATAAGGTCCTTGGGGGCTTGGTCCACACAGACTTGTCACGAAGTTCTACCTAATTAGGACGACATAAAAGTATATGAATGAATGAATAAATAGATGTATATATATATATATATATATATATATATATATATATATATATATATATATATATATATATATATATATATATATATATATATTATGTAAGTTATATATCGGTTTCTCGATGTTGATTTGTACGGTCAATTTGCTCGTGTACGACATTTTGTTTCTTTTGTTTTTTATTAAATGTTTTTTAAATAAATACACAACATGAAAACATGAATATCATTATACTAACGTCGTAGATAGCATAATTATAATACATAACACATACAACTTTATAATATGCCTGATACATAATATAGGCCTACATCAACTTTATGAACATAACTAGTGAATGTATAACGCACGTCTCAAATAATCTTTCTTTTGATCAGTGTTTCTGAAAGTCTTTAATTTTCTTTTATAAATCAATCAATTTCTCGATACTTGCTTTCTTTTCAACTTTCTTTCTTTTCATCCAATCAACCATTTGCACGTCACGAATCAAAACGAAGCAACAAAGAAAACAAAAAGCTCGAGTCAATAAAAGAATGACGTCATATAAAATATGACATCACTATTGGCAACATGACGGTGTTTTCCCGGCGGTGTTTGTATTTGAGAGATTGCTTTAGTTTGTGTTTGGAAGTGGAAGAATCATGTTATGTTTTCTTCGCGTCTTGGGGGATTGTAATATCGATGTAAGGCGTCACACACTCGCTCACGCACACGCACGCACCAGGGACATTGTTTGTTCATTGTTGAATGTTTGACAACGTTACATGACCCACTCAAAAGTTTGCCTTTGAAAACCTCTTTGTACGACCGCTTTTTCGTCGTACTATTATAGTGACGACGACAGGGAAAACGTTATATCAGCTAAAGTGGTTTGAAAATGTTCCATTTCCTACTACACAGACATAGAGTCAGGTATTTTAGACACTAACTAAAAGCTAGAAAGTCTAGCAAATATATCATAGAATCAGAAGTATGCATGTTAACTTTTGTACGACTGGTCTAACTTTGGTCTGGTATAGGGTTATAATGGTGTAGGGTATAGGGGTATAGTATATATGGTATATGGTATATATACCCATATGGTACAGGGGTATAGCTTGGAATAGTATAATGGATGAGTGGTGGGTAACTTAGGTAACTTATCAGTTGAAATTAGTAACCTCCTTGGTTCTTTGATTCATTGTGTTCACGGACGCTGCATTATGATACCATGAATAATAATCTAAATCTCGAATAGACTGTATTGTCTACCGGGATGAACTGATTAAATAAGTGATTTTGCGAATAATTCATTTCAAAGAAACTTCGATCGAAGCAAAATCAATCACGATGAAAATTGAGAGGGTTGTTAATGAACAGAATTTTCACATTTATAATAAAAGTGAAAATAATATAAATATTTCCCCAAAAAATAATGCGGGACTATTCCCACGACTCGTATTATTCCCCATAGGTATTGCCCTTCAATTTCTAACATAAAATTCATTCTAATCAAATCATTCAGGCACATTGTCACACAATTGTAACCTAACCTATAGTCTACAGTGGAGTCATCAAAACCTAATACATTAAACAATAGATACATCACTGCTAGAATCTATCTGTTTACATTTCCCACATCATTCTCGCTAGTCGCTACTGATGATAATCCCCATTCAATAGAAAACATCACATTGCAATCTCTCCCTCCATTCCATTCACATCTAAGAACAATCGTAATCCTGCGCGCGCACCTCATTGCCATGGTAATCCGTTATTAAACATCGCGGCTAATAAATCATCTGAGTTGTCAATGGCGAGGATAAATGAGCGATGTGTGTGTACGCACACACGCATGGGATTACAGATTCATGCAACAACGACTCTTGTGGAGTAGAGTACACACAGTGGTTGATTTGTGCCGGAACGCATTGGAACACGGCGTTCCGGTAGCTTTTTTGAAACCGGTACGCACGTTCCAATTTCAAAAGTGAGCAATGTATGAGTACGCACACACGCATGGGATTACAGATTCATGCAACAACGACTCTTGTGGAGTAGAGTACACACAGTGGTTGATTTGTGCCGGAACGCATTGGAACACGGCGTTCCGGTTGCTTTTTTGAAACCGGTACGCACGTTCCAATTTCAAAATGATAGAATATCAAAGATCAAAGGGTGGATTTTGATTTCTTTACTAATGTTGTATTTATTCTATTATTCAATATTAATCACAAATGCATACAGTGTGATGCGGTGGTGATGGCCCTAACTAACTACCTACATTCATATAAGAAACACGTCTACGAAAACGAAAACACTCAAGATATAAGTTATAACATGTAGACTTAACATGAAACGATAAACAGCACTATTTAATTAACTCTCTTCTTCCTGGATTCACTTTCTGAACATTTTATTTGATACTCTCTCGCCTTCAAATACTGTTTTCTTCAGTTGGTTCCACTCTCTGATTGTACGTTTGATGAAAGAGTAATGTCCAACATGTATTTTCCTTTTGAACACTCCATCTTGAATATATGGTCTCCTCTTCCAATATAACTCGCTTTAATAAGTTTACTGTTCAATTCCTTCCAGCCATCGTCAGCCATACTTTTGCTATGCAATATAGTTTTTACATATGAATAAATATTTTTGAATTCTAAGAATGTTTCTTTATTATTATTTGTTATAAATAATTATCGTTCAACAAAGATGATAATAATTTCGAATACATTCTTTTAAATACGTTTTAAGGTCCATTTGATTAATTTGTTGAATTTATCCGTGTTATTTTTGTTGTGGTGGGGATGGAGGGGGTGGAGGGTGGGCGTAGAAGGGATGGTTCCCTTCGAGGTGCGTTCCGGTTCTTTTGTATTGACAAATTGAGTCCCGCGTTCGCATATTAGACCATATGAAGAAAGAATAAGGGAGAGAACAAATTATAGACATTTCTATATAAAGTTAAGTTAACGAAATGTTTTTGGTGAAAATTGAATGAGGGGTGCTGTTCACTTTTGTTCTATCAAATGATTATGTAGAAAATGAAACTTTGAAAAGTTGATCTTTGAAATTGTGAATGGGTTTGATTATTATGCTTAAAACGTTAATAATACCATCTGTTACCCACCCTGCACCCTCCCTCACCCCCCCCCCCCCCCCCACCCCTTCTTCCTTTTCGGATAAACTTATTTATGGAATGAAGGAATTAATACAGAAACTTGCTCACGCCCAACTTCTTTTCAACCCCTTCAACCCCCGGCATCAAACCGTTCTTCCACCCTCTCGGTTTTCTCCTTCAACTTCCATCCCCGAACTTTGCTCGTCTCTCGTCACCCGAAACCTAACCTAACGTCTTCGAGCAACCAGTCCATTCTGTCGGAAACTTCTGTTCGTGGATTTCGGCGGGAAACTACAATATTATTTCGTGTTACCACGAGAAGTTTTAGATGTTGAATTTTCTCACTATTCAATCGTTCGAGGATTCAATAGAAGCTTTTGTATTACCTTTAAGATATGATAATTTTAACTTCTATTAACGCTTTGTAGAATAGTCTGAATACTGAGTTTACATTAGAATGATTTTACTAGTTCGGTGAACTAGAGACACTTCACTGGGAGGTATCACACTATAAAACCAACCTGTGCTCTGTATGATCTTATAGGCTTTTAAACCATCTTTGAACATCTAGGTCGTGAATTACTTTTCAAACACCTCAAAACATTAAACAACAATTTATTCATTTTATTCGGCAATTAAACATTTTCAATCATTTTCGCTTAACTGAAATTTTAATCAGCCGTACAATTTACTTTTCGGTTGTTTTAAGAAATAATAAGCCTAGTTCTCAATGTGCCCGTTGCCTCAATATAGCAGCATTTATGAGTTTCAAAAATGTTTTCACTTCTCACAGATTCGTTCAAAACTAGTAATTGTATAAAGATATAATCCGATCAATTTAAGTATATATCGGCTAGTTAAACTTATAAGTACTACATAGTATTGATTTAAATCGGAAGAATAGTGATATTATAGTTGATGGGAAGAAGCAAAAATAATCACGGGAAAAGCCCCATAAATATATATATTCATATTATTCATATTTAGTCATAAATCACCTATATCACTGAATTAATTCCCGTTATTCATCGCATGGACATAACAATTGTACTGCAATGCAGTAATAAGTAATATACTGAAAAAAAACACGTGTACTTTTTTAATTAGTATCAATAAATTATATCGCAATGATTTACTCTCATTACATCGAAAACGCGTGCGTAAATACCTTTTAACATGTAAAATATGACAGTGCATTTGAATAAATCGCCTCATCCAACAGGCCGTGAGTGAAGCACAACTGTCATTGTTCGCGCGTAATGGTGGCGGTGGTTATATATGGTCTAGTACGCCGTCAAATGCTCGTGGTAATCAACCGACAATTGTTTACCGATTTATGATCAACCAATTAATACAACAAAACATTGCATTCAATAATTCAAAATCGTTTCAATTATTCTGAACAATATAAATCACTTTTTAATGGCAATTAAATTAATGCGTTTTAATTTATGGCTTTGTTTCTACGATTGTTTATTTAAACATTGTATGAATTGAAAGTGAATCATGAACGTTACACCGGTATATAGAAGTGGCATTATTGTCGAATTGGTTCGTTGGTTGACTTCTGTCGTGATGTAATAAAGATAACCGACAGTCTGTTTACGTGGCTCAATGGTTCATCCCTCGATGGAGTTTCATTGGGGGTGAAAATGAAGAGGTGTCAGGGATGAGGCCTCCCTTGTGGTCACATGTGTCTAGAGGGTTGCAACCCCCTATTGATAAAACTATGTGCTCTTTTGCAGTACAGTCTGTGTGGATATATAAGAGTACAATATATTAGTAGAGCACTCATAATATGGACAAGTTTTTGAAGTAATTGGAAAAATGTATATTTTTTATTTAAATGTTTCTTAACTACCCCACCAACATATAGGTTATATGGAGGTGCGAATGAGCGGATGATGATGAGACAGTGTGAGTGAAAGGAGGCTTACAATAGCTCATGTCTTATGCGGGACTCGAACCCACGCCCAACCTGACTTCAGTTCCTAATGCAGTGCGATAGTTGACTGAGCCACGAGACGGCAGAATATAGATGTATGGTATAATTATGTGTAACCAAATAGCTTAGTGGATACTCGCTCTTATTTTGTGAGGATTAATGTCGAATTGATTTGAACATAATTAGGGTCAAGTTACTTGAAGGGTTTCATTATAAAGTTTATCATTAATTTGAATGTATCTATGTATTTGTTTGTTTGTGAAAGAGAAAGTTGGTAATTGAGAAAATCAATCAATTCATTTGCGAAGATACTTACTGTGAAAAATATATATTCTCGATACACGTTTCTCTACAACCATCTACCACCTATTCAAGTCACACATATATGATACAGTATACAATTAATGTATACATTTAATTAATGAACATATGTATAATCCTTTTACAAGTCATTATTTTAACAGAATATACCCAATAAGAAGCACGTTTAACGACGGACTGTATCGGAAGAAACGCAGACGAAAAGTGTTTTGCCTTTTTTATATGCTTAATGCAGAAACATGTTATATCAAGCTGGAATAAAGTTGTTCCGCCCTCGTGTATATAATATATAGGCCTATATATATATATATATATATATATATATATATATATATATATATATATATATATATATATATATATATATATAGGCCTATATATACAGTGACATCAGTGAAATCCCTCGAGAGTTCACCTTAACTGCGAATGACTGCAAAAGCATGAATAATTTAAAATAAAATCCCTGTTCTCCTTTATATATCAAGTTAAAATTTTCCACTACTGTTTTATTCTATCCTATATCCTCCCTTATGGGTTTTTTTCATCTCGATCGTCGCATTTCGCTCTTTTTTTTTATCTGTGAATCGTAGTTTTTATCCCCCCAATGGACCACCCCTCATCACAAGCTCTCCGATTTACCCACTAAAAGGTCTAATTTCGACGGAATTTAATTAAGTCTGTCTTCTCCTCATCCTCCTCTTTATTCCCTCCTCCTTTTCTGTTCCCGTCGGGAAGAAAACAGAGTTGTGAGATGGATCTTGCCTGGTTTGGTCCATGCCAATGAAGACACTTCAATCTCCCCACTCATTAACACTTTTTATCTGGAGAAATAGCTTTCAACATTTTGGAAAAGCGTTCTTGTCTGTCGCTTTCCTAATTCACTTAACTCCTCCCTCCTGCTCCCATTCCACCCCTATTTCACCCCCTCCCCTCCCCCTCGAACAATGAGACAAGATCTCATGCTTGAATATCTGATTATGATATGATACATAAGAAAAACAAACACTTGCGAACCGTCCCCGTGGAATCTGACAAAGTCGCTGGAATCAAGTTAAGGCGGTGCATCCACAGTGCTAGAGAAATATCCATCTTATTATTTTTTTTCTATGTTCACTGTCACCATTGTAATGGAGTAATAAGTATATCAACTCCAAGATGACTGTTTACTCTTAATTAATATAACATTCTATTTTTATCTATCATCATATAAAATATCTTACATAACATAATAATATATTGGAGATGGTTTTATTCAATTACATTAGTTTGTGAAAATAGAAAAGAATAGTAAAAATAAATTTCATCAGCACCGTGCAAGCACTCTCTTAAGCTAACAGTCCAAGTATACTATAACTTATATTCACTTCATATTAATAGTATATTATCACATTTTCTCAGAAGAAATGATTTTTAGGATATGATCAACCATAAACCTGCGATTTTTTCCGTCATTCTGGTATCTCACATGTTAACACAGAGAACTGAAATATTTTTCTAGAAGAAATAACATCAAAACTATCGTTTTTTTTCTTTTAATGTTTCCAAAATATCAATAGTTATGTATCTATGAAGAATAGACTACCGACATCAAAATATAGTCAGGGGGTATAGAAAAGTGGACGAGGATTGAATTGTTATTACCTGAGGTTTATTCGGGGAAAGAGCAAGAGCTAGGTCGATGATCCTTCTTCAGAAACTGATTTCGTGAACTTTTCTACTAAAAAAAAAATGAATCTCGAACTAGAAATATGAATACCGCTTGACAAAGATACACTTATCCAACTTGACAGATAACAATGAAATAAAATTGCTTGAAATTCAAGAAATTGACCAGTTTGTATCACATATTAAAGGTTGTTACAGTTTTGTGAAACCTTTTCTAGCAGACAATAACGGAGATTCGACGAGAAAAATAGGAAAATAGCACGCAATTCCGTTGAAAACATGTCAATCATTGGTAATACAATTGTGAGTAGATGCCAACATCTGTCCTGGTCACTAGGTGTTGGTAATTCTGTTATTATTACATATATCTCTGAGAGTGGTGGGAGCCGCCGGCTGGCTTTAAGAGGTCAGACAACTTATTATTACTGTCAGATTAGCTGTATTAATTTCTCGACTTGAGATCACTTCACACAGCGAGCTAGGGCTGTCAAGTGGCTAGTCACAGAACCGGAAGCAGGCTTCAGATTAGTTCTAATTAATAAATATTATAATATATTTATATATTTATTCATTTATTTCTATATATATTTATTCATTTATTCATTTTCATTTTCGTCCTAGTGGATTACCAATATAAAATAGGACATATAAAGTATATCACATGGACAATCAAGGATGGAATAAGAGATTATAAATTACACATAATATTCAAAATACAAACAACAAACATTATACATGAAATTATATAGATAATAGATACTATTTTCTATAACTACCCAACAACTACCAAGTCAAGTACTGAAATTAATAAGTTAGTATACATAACAATCAAGTCAATATCCAAATTACATTTCTAAATTAGAATTCAAAGTTAAAATTCAAAGCCAAATCAAAATCAAAATTAAAATTTTGTTAATTAAGTTGGCTAATTTTTGGTTGATTGAGCTTAATTAAGGTTGCGCAACAACAACAACAACAACAACAACAACAACAACAACAACAACAACAACAACAGCAACAGCAACAACCTTCGTACGTTGTGACATGCACCGATAGAGGCTAGCCATGGCTGCCACTTGTTATATGTGCATTGTGCGCATCGTGTAACAATATAAAGTTATTATCACAGTAAAGACTCAATTGATCCCAATCATGCTAGTTAATTGTGTTATAATATCAGACGACAGGTAAATGAAATGCATTAAACAGTCGTTGAGTTGAGACTTATAGTAATAGCCTCCGGGCATCTCTAATAAGCCGTTTGAGAAATAATAAAAAATAAACTATAATTAAATTCACATTACCATTGAGAAACTTTCTAGATAGATAACTTATTATTTGACTTGTGATAGTCTTCGATATGATGAACGTTGATGGAATCAATTTATCAATTCAATTTGCTGTTGTGAGACGAGCTTAAACGAGGATTCAATTTGACATACTGAAAAAAATTGGTGTTCGTTTTTATGTTTTTTTTTTTCATGTTTTTTGTCGGTTATCTACAGGTCAAACGGCTACAGCTATCAACTTCAAACTTTTTTTCAATATGGTTCCTCATCTAACTTAGATCTGTATAGTTTTGTGGCATTATCGAGCGATAACTTTTGTTTTTATGAATTTTAGAAATTTCAAAAATACTCATTAGAATAACATGGCGGAAAAAAAAAAAAAAATCAAAAAAAATGAAATTTTGCGTAAAGTTGAATTACATTTTGATACACATTTCTAAACATTTTCAGCTTGATCGTGTCAGCTATTTTGAAGAAAAAACATAAAATGTGCTAAATTGGAACCACTCGAAGCAGTTTTTACCCATTTTTACCCATACTATTACTATTCGCTCGTCTAACAACGCATATATGGCGTTTTCCTAGTTGTAAAAAGTACACGAAAGCTCAGGAAGTCAAATCAGATGCATATTTCTTGAAAACCTGTTGTTATTCCTGAAGATCGGGTCATCAGCTGGGACTGAAACGAAAATCCCATCGTCGATTGATCACGTCCTATCAGCTATCACAGTTACACCACGATGTAGTGATACCAACAGATGATAGCACTAGGCAAACGCAGAATGTGCGTTGTGTGATGAGCGAGATGTCTAGAGAGTTAAATCTAAAACTCTACATACCTTGATCATATAAATTGAACTTCATTCGATACCAACGGATCTAGAGAGCCGTGAATTAACAATGCAACATTTTTCTGCTATTATTAATTTCTATCTTGCGATGAATTAAAAAATGTATTTCATTATTTTCTTCGAAACGGCTGGTCCGAATTGCATATACATTTTCAATTATGTGTAAAATTTCCGTGTTTACATTTGAGGAAAATTTGAATTATTTTGGAGAGGTTTTATTTTTCAATTTTTTTCTGCCCGGACTAATCTTATAGGGTTTTTAGAAACTTCTGGATTATGTTTCTCAAAAATGGTCCAACCGATTTGACCCAAAAACTATATGGTTCTAAGTTGGATAAGTTTGCGTACAAAAAAAGTTTCATGACGATCGGTCAAACCCTGCGACCTGTGCAGTGGCCACAAACAAACAATCAAACAAACAAACAAAAAACAGATGGACAAAGCTCCGTAAGAGTTGAGTGGAAATCTTCGCTGACGCTCATCTAAAAATATAAAGACAATTCTAATCAATATAAACAAGCAAAGTCTTCCTTGGAGACTGTGCGGACTTTTTGATTGTTATATGTATTTTTATATGTAAAAAAAGATAACAATACAAAAAATAAATGTTGTTAATTTAAAACTTGTGATCTATACCTATACCTATGCTATATACCTATTCTACACCAACAGTGAGATTTCAAACTGCATTTTCTTCGACCATTTGAATAAGTTAGATATTGTATGGTCCATGCACATACATGTGTGCGCTCAGTGGCGCCTCGCACCTGAATTATTGGTCTACGTTTGTCAACGCAAACCAATTGCTAACTCTTTTGTGTTATTTGCCTGGAATGAACGCGGAAATCAAGTAAAGCTGCAAGGCCGCTGACTTGGCTGTCAGCATAAACAAGCATGCAGCGTGGATAAAACCTGCCGGCCATTGAATACCGCTGGCGTTCGCATACGTCTTGGCCGAGTCGCATTGTGTTGGCTTTTATTGCACACAACACCTTGGCTGATAAACGAGCCTATGAGCCAACTAGTGGATAACTTTACATATGTGAGAATTCTTATCCCACTGTACCGGTATAGCATTCTTTATGTGTGTTTGTATAGGCATAGAGAGAGAGAATAAATGAACAAATATATCATTTTTGTAATTTGAAAAAATTAAATATTCAAAAAATTTGTATGAATATTTTTATTGATCTCGGAAACTTGACATCGAGTTTTTGTAACCCAATCAAGTCCAAGGATGACAAGATTCGGTCGGGGCACAAAGATCTAAAATTGTATTTCAATAGTTTAGTTTTTGAATAATCATTGATAAACTGCATAAACCTATTGGGTGCATGCACGGTGCTTATAAAAATAGAAAAATTCAGCTTTACCATTTTTTTTCTATGCTCACAAATCCGTTTCAGTTCGACGCCAATATAATTTTGCGCTCTTTATGACACTCTAAGGTTGTGAATTCAATCAGTTTTTAAGATAATACGTCGATGAGTATACCAACAATGTGATGAAATTCATTGACGTATTATCTTGAAACTGATTGAATGCACAAAAATATAATGAGATATTGATTAGAGAGCATAAAATTATCTTGGGTTTGTGAACTTTTTATTCAATTACACTGTTTCTTTAACATGGGAAAAAATAGTAAAGAATAATTTCTCTATTTTTATAAGCACCGTGCATGCACCCCATCAAATATTATACAGTGTAAAAACTTATAGTCTTCATCACTCTCGCTTTGCTTCATTATAATTCCTTTCAATCTCAAATCCAGTTTACTTGAACTTGACTATACTTTAATAAAGTTCAACTTAATTTATGTCCATCATCAGCTACTTGTTTTCATCTATATTTTAGTTAAATTCGTCAGTTTGTTACTTAAAATTCCCCTCCCTAACTCAACCCCTTCTTAACAACATTATTAGCTCGCAGCTCGAATATTTTGTCACTCCTTATTCCGTGAAACGTCATCATGACGTCACTGCTCTCTCCTCCCCTTCCACACACACACACACACATATACAATGTATATATATATATATATATATATATATACGTCTCAAATATTGCAGCAGCATTATCCAATTACGATTAAAAGGTTACTAAAAGTGTATTAATTAGTAGTATAGTGTATAAGGGTGGGAAGGAGTGACGCTGATGATGTGATTTTCACCATTAAAAACGGTTTCCACCCTTTGTTGCCATCTTTCTCTTCATCCCTCTTCAGCATTGCCTTCCCCGTTCTCTATATCTCAGTTCCAATAAATCACATTGCAGTAGGGGTGAGAAAGAATCACCCCATTGTCCTAGACTTCATATAGGACACACTTAACATTCCCCACCCTCTTATAACTCTTATGAGCTCTAGGCTATTTTCTCTGGGGTGGATATTTTTCACACCCTCAATCACCCACTTCTAGGGAAAGTGCCTTCTAAGGAGCCTAAGCCAATAGCGCTGGCCATATTCAAGGGTGGCTGGATATGAATTTCAATCTGTTATATAGCTATATATTTAAGGGTGTTAACACTATCAACTATTAAGTATTTTGGCAACTACTCATTACATAGCTAATTGAGTTGTTACTCTCTCTATCCAGTTGTTAAAGCAGCACTAGATACTATTAAGAGCCGGTTGTACCAAGTGATGATTAGTGAATTAAGCAAAAATTAGCAAATTAACTTGTTATCACCCTTGGTTATGTATGTTATTTTTGTACCTTAAGTAATGATTACCTAATTAATATTTGATCATCAGTTGGTACAATCGGCTCTAAATAGTATAGCACTACTCAATTACTATGTTATAGAACGAAAATATTGTTATTAAAATATATGATCTATGTTATTTATGAATAATGCCATGTTATTGTAGATCGAATTTTCACAAATATAGGATATTTTACAAAAAATATTCCCTAATTATGAATTTAATTTGTTAAGATCGGTAATTTAGACCGTTCTACCCGACTACTGTAATATAATGAAGAGTTAGAAAGAGGTTTTTGATGGAGGTTGTTCTGAATGATGGCCAAGAGTTATGTTTAACAACTATAATTATAGGGCAAGTTTAACAAGTAAATGAGAGGAAGACGAAAGAAAAACGCCAGCTAGATTGAAGTAGATTAATGTTACAACCGGTGCAAGAAAAGAACGATATAAGAAGTATTATTTATCAGATGATTTGATGTTATACATTATCGTATGTGTGAAGTAGTGTTAATGCGTGTGTATGTGGTCTGTAACCTCTAATGCGGCGGGCGAGGGATCAATGGTAGAATGATGATGGATCGAACTCTATGCATTGCATTGTTCGGCGCAATCGAAATGCACGGCTGGCCCTAATGTTTTGGTACATCGAACATAAATACCGGCGGTTTCTATGACATACGACAAGCCAGCAGGACTAGAATTAGTTAATGATGCCACAAAATGATTGATCAGTGGCTTCTTTTTACTTATTTCTACAACTTGTATTTTATGAGCCAAGAAACGGCAACAGCAAAGAGATGGAAAATCATGAATTCTATCCTTATAGTATGATAACAATCAGTTATAACTAATAAGTCAGGTATGAAAAACTGTGCTAACCTGAAATGAGTGAAGTACGTGCCACTAGTGGGGCCGAATGTGAACACCAGTGGCGGGAGCTGGGGGATCGTACACCGCCGACTGGGCATTATGGTGGCTCGGTTAAAAACATCACCGCAGAAATACCAAAACATCGCGTAACTATAGCGTGCGGTGAGCGAGGAGTACGCCATTAGATGATACAGCGACAGTGCCTTAATAGAGGACGCCGACTGGAAGGACGCTGGAATGACGTCGACTGGAATGACGTCGACTGGAAGGACGCCGACTGGTAGGATGCCGACTGGTAGGACGCCGACTGGTAGGACGCCGACTGGTAGGACGCTGGAACGACGTCGACTGGAATGACGTCGACTGGAATGACGTCGACTGGAATAACGTCGACTGGTAGGACGCCGACTGGTAGGACGCCGACTGGAAGGACGTCGACTGGAAAGACGTTGACTGGAAGGATGTCGACTGGAAATACGTTGACTGGAAGGATGTCGACTGGAAGGACGTCGACTGGAAGGACGTCGACTGGAAAGACTTGACTGGGAGGACGTCGACTGGAAAGACGTCGTCTGGAACGACGCCGACTGGAAAGACGTCGACTGGAAGGAAGTCAACTGGTAGGACGCCGACTGGAAGGACGCCAACTGCAAGGATGCCGACTGGAATGACGTCGACTGGAAGGGCGTCGACTGGAATAACGTCGACTGGAAGGACGTCGACTGGAAGGACGTCGACTGGAATAACGTCGTCTGGAAGGACGTCGACTGGAAGGTCGTCGACTAAACGCAAGCTGGCACAGAAACCAGACTTGATGAACCTTTTTTCAAATTATAATTTCAACAAGAAAACACGCAACTCAACGTCAGCGGACTGACAAGGTGTTTTTACGAAACAGAAAAGGATATATCCACGTTTTCTTACATTTTTTTTAAATATATAAATAAGTTTTATATATAAGCTTTCGATTACGTTCATTAAACTTGTTGTTCTTTTTTTTTATATCGAAGGTCAGACTATAAAGTGGTTTTTCTGTTCAGTTTGTTGGAAACGGAGAGACAGGCTAGTCCCTGTTTCACGAATAGTTTAACTTTAATTAGTGGTTGTGTTTTGGCCCCCTGTATATATATCTCTCAAAGAAGGAGAAGTCAGGTTGCTCAGCAGGATTCTTAGATGTTACTAGTTGTGAGCACGAAACTAGAACTACTGTTTTCTTGCTCAAGATCAGACATACAGTCTGCATCACGATATCAATACAAAAGTGAATATATAAATATATAAGAAATATAATCTAAAATATCATCTTCATTGAGAAAATGCCCTCGTCGACTCTGAGTGACCGAAGAGGTTTCCGAACGCTTGTGGACTTCTGATCGAGAAAAGCAATGTTATTGATAGATTCATGAGTCTTAATCTAACATCAGAGCATCAAACATCGGTTCAAGTTTAGGGTCTAAAGTAAAGATTGAACTGTGTGCATCAAGATCTTGTTATTAACATTCCGAACCGAAGAAGAGAGCTGGCTGAATGGTTATAAGAAGCCTGAAGGGTCTACGAAGAAGCGAACCGCTAGTGTATCAACAGAGCTCGCGCTTTAGCCATACGTGCGTGCGGAGACGGCATTGTTCGACTAAATACAAGAAAAACAACAGGGAAAGTGCTACTTAAGACAGGTTAGTTGAAAAGTGGAAAAGTACAATTATTGTCTGTCATTGTTATGTAATAGATGTGGTAAGAGAAAAGTATGTTTCCTGATATGTATATGTCAATGGTGTTGAATCGTCGTTAAAAAGACACGAATTAAGTGATTTCTATGGAATAATAACAGATGACCTTTTTTTTTTATTATATTGAAATTTGATACAGAATCATTGTTCCCCAATTAGAAATATGGATGAAAGTAGGATCGTTTGGACGGGGCACCACAAGTGCGATCTTAACACCCAAGTATTAATTTATTATACGTATTTGTCTTGTCATTCTTAATCAAATAGCTAATCAATAATGTACATTTGAGTAAGAATTGAAGCACCTCCATTAGGTGCTGACACTCTTGGTGTTTTAAGATGATCAATCTTATAATAATGACAGATATAATAATAGAGATCAATGAATTATAAGTTCAAGAATAATAAATCTATTAGAAATATGTTTGAATTAATTAACGTGAGCACTGAGCTTACCTATCAGAATTACTCTTTGGTATCCAACGTTTATTGAGCCAGCGAAAATACGTTTATTATAGGTCACACAATCATCACATTACATCTTACTACAATAATAGTACATTGATATATATATATTTAATATAAGTCCAATACGCGGGTACTTTCAAAGAAGTACGCCAACAGGATAATTTGATGTCATTATTATCAATCTTTGCCATAAATTAAACCACAACCGTATACATAAAGGAATCGGGTCTATAGATAATTAGTGATCTATAGGCCTACATGTATATATTTACAGTTAAAGATAGGTATTATTATCAAGTCCATACAATGTAGTCAACGACAGCAGTTAACTGCCGTTCGAATAATAATTAGCATCCAATATTATTCATTGTAAAATATTCAACGACCTATTTCACTTATTAATAAAGCAATAAAAACAATTAAAATAATTACATTGCGAATATACATGTAAAATGAGATGAAGGTGGAATATATAAGTTCTAATAAAAACATTTAATTTGCGAAGGTAAAAAAACTTGCAAATTTTATTCGTTTATAATTGATATCGTTTCGAATAAAAGTCTTGCCTGAAGCTGAATGCATTCATCACAAACTTAACGGGTCTGAGGTTTTAGCGATTATTGTTTTTATGAAATAGCGTGTAATATTTAAGTACGCGAAAGACTGAAGTTTGTTTTCTTTTCAATTATCTGATACATTTTTTTCATCGTATTCATTTTATATGAAATACACACAATTATTTAAAAAGCAAGCCTATTAACAATGATTGAATAAGAACGTTGAACAAACTATAAAACGATTATTTTCTTCAAAATACATTCAAATGTGTGTCATGTTGTAATTCTCATGAAACAAGCACTGCATTTGTTTTTCTGAAAAATTGAACTAAACGATTCATATTCGTTTCTCATGCTAAATGTACTTCATATTTATTATACTCAATACAAAATATATTAATAATCCATTTGTGCTAAATTAAACTATGAACTATAAAACTATAGATCATAAAACTATGGATCATAACTATATATCATAACATATAACTATAGATCATTAAACTATAAAACTAGCACTGCTTGTGTTTTCTGAAACATTGAATTACACGATCCATATTCGATTCTATGTTGATTCGACTTTATATTTATTGTAAACAATAGAGCATATTAATAATGTTTCCATTTGTGCCAAAATTGAACAACAAAGTGAATCATATCGAATGAATGACAAACGAAATGAATACATCAGATACTACCGTGGAACTTTCATATTTTCATGGAGTACGCTATTTTTTATAAATGCATTTCTTCTATCAAGTTAACCGTGTACCGACGCCAATAGATCTTATTCATCAGTCAAGTGCCTCGTTAAAACCTGATATAAGCAAATAAATAAAGTTAACCGCTAATTAAATTGACCAATTTTTATTTAACAACTTGTAAAATATTTTTTGTATTAATCTGTAGAATAAATACCCTGAGGCTTGTAGCTCGTATCACGTGATATATTACAAGCATGTTCGTCAGGCGTTCTATTTTCAAATAATAATCTACTAAACCTGAGCCTCCTGGTGTTATACATGCACAACATGAATAGAAGAATATGAAATGAAAAGATTTCTACCGATATGATGATTACGACACTTTTTACAGCGGCTATTCTCTACTACATGTCAAGTGAGGAAGGCGGTAGCTGAAATATGTAACACTCTCGTCATAAACCAACTCGTGTGGAAATATGTCAAGATTGTCAGGTAGACAGTTAATACCTTTGTGATAGCTTCAGAAGCAGTTTTAAACTGTGACTAGTGTACAGTCGTATACAAGAGTAGACCTCATTCTTGTGATAATTGTCTGAATTGATATTCTACTAGACTATCACTCGTCAATATAACGATTTATTTGTTGAATTTCCTTCACAAAATAATAATTCAATAGTCACTTTTTTTTTAGGAATAAAAGAAATATTTTAATCCAAAAACTATGCGAGTTTTAATTGAAAAACAGGAGACAATTGATTTTTATTGAATTGAATCTTAGATCGGTATGAACTTTATTTTTTAATTAAAATCCTATTCTCAAATCCATTCATACAAATTCTTTCATGAATGGCTTTTTCATGAAAAGAATTGAGAGTAAAAAATGTCACGTATTTGCGTCTAACTCTTCTCAACGGTTCTGATTCGGAACCACTGTTATACCAACACGTCTAAGAAGTTGAAGAGACAAGACGTATTGGTAGTGGCATGTCTTTAATGTGTGACCAATCCATCTTGAATACTCTCACATGATTAACGATGTGGTACTGAACATGTCAGCAACCAAACACAAAACAAAAATCAGTTTCTATAAGATGCTTGCTTCATCTTTACATGTTTTAATTCTTACACCTTCAACAAAAGCTCTGTTCAACACTGCCCAGTAACCAAATCAACACAATACTGAATAATTAAACAACAATAGTAATTCTATTAAGTCATCGTCGTCAATGGTTACAGCTATGGCAATCAACAAACTAAATATTACCAACATTACCTATCAAAATACAATAAGTGTTGTTATATGTTTTTTTTTACATGCTGACATAGCAACATGGTTTGTTCAGATATGTTGCGTTTTATCCACTCGGATGAAATACAGATAAAAGGATGTGATGGAGTTTGCCAGTGGTTGTTGAGAAGAAAGGTCAACCCCTGAGATTTCTCATTCTAACCCCTATCTCATATTATTATTCTAGTCGCGTCGGAGACTGAGGCCTGAGCGCAGATAAACAGGGGGTGGATGAGTGTTTTCAACCATTACTTCGGTTGTCACCGAACCTCGCGATTGCTTGGAATCTTTTAGTCAACTTGGAGATCTGGCCTTAGTGTTGTTGGGTGAAATGTGGAAAGAGGTATCCATTTTGATGGGGTATTGTGTTTTTATAACCACTATGCGAACTAGAGTATGGGGTATTGTTATATATTTTTCGTCTTTTCGTTTGATAATGTTTTTGAAAACATTTTGTTTTGCGTGTGTATTTCTTAGGCATTATATTGGTAATTCGAATTTATTCAATTCAATTTATAGTTTCTGAATTTATTGATAAAAAGTGAATCAACCAAAGAAATGTTATGAGCACATGATAATTATGTATGCTTCTTTGTATTTATTTGGATGTATATGAAAAAACATTATAGAAGTACAGTTGTAGTCTACATAATTACATAAAACTCTAAACAAAATTGAATAACATATACAATATTTATACCTATTCATATAGTTTTGAAATCGTATAATATTGCGAAGAAATACATTTATATTTATATATTTATATATATTAAATTATATTCTATGTTAGTTGATATTGTTATTCATTCAATAGAAGAATGCTGAAAAGATTTGGAAAACTGAAAACGAATAAAAAATTGGGCAATGGAACGTGTTCGAAACGTCAGCTTCTGAATAAATATACATGAATAATATATCAAAATGTATATATATATATATATATATATATATATATATATATATATATATATATATATATATATATATATATATACGGTATATGTATATATATATATATATATATATATATATATATATATATATATATATATATATATTTGAATGTAATGATAGGTAGATCATGTAAGTTAGGCCCTTTGGGTGTGTTTAGCGTACCTTGGGTGTCATATTCCCATCCACGTTAACATGACCAATTTTACATATTTATAGGTTTGGTTCCAATGACAGTATTAATTATTCACATCAATTAGATTCATTCGGCTACTGAAACCTTATCAACTGTACAAATTGTTCAAGTAAAATGTGATAACACGTTATTTTGAAAATACCCAACTCCTTATTATGTATCTGGTTAATATTCCGAATGTGATAATCTATTCTCAGTCTATGATTCATGAGACGATTACAATAGTCTGATATTATGTCATGAACGTCGGGGTCATTATCAATCGGGAGTGATTGTACACATGCAGTACAATTATATCATATGGATAATACTTGACCTGGAAAACTGAACAAAACACCCTACTCAAGCAGAATATATTTGTGAATATTTTAACCTTTTTATTAATTATCAAATTATGATTATGATAGAAATGTTCAAACAACAATTTTTAAAATATCTTTTTTTCAATTTACTTTACACATAGACCAATAATTACTACAAATAAATATCTGATGTCTTTGCATTAAATGTTCTCTATTATTGTCAAATTCTTGTAATTATAACAAAAGTGCGTACAATTAACTTTTGAAAATTAACGGTTTATTTATGTCACAACTAACGAGACACGTTTTATGGCAGTGATTATGGGTGATAATAGGCTGACTAGGCTGACTTGACTAGGCAGGACTAGGCAGGACTAGGGTGACTTGACTAGGCAGGACTAGGGCGACTTGATTATAGTATTGACTAGAGTTGAACACACATATCAACACATTATTCCCTGATATGAAACATATTATTACGTCCAATTATCAGGACAGTGTATCATCAAATTAAACATGGAGTTTCAAATATATTTAATCGAGCTATACTTCAAAACTAATCATCGTGTAATGACAATCTATCCTTACACTTTTTTTACTTGACTTCAAGTAAAATGAATTGAAACCAGAATATTAAAATAATTTGTGATTACTATAACACATTGTTACCAAACTACAACACAAATACCAAACTAAAATATCCTACAGAATCATTACTTTTATATACTCTCTATATACTTTTATCACGAACCACATTTAGCATATTGACACATATTCTCAAGGGGGTGCATGCATGCAGGGTGCTTATAAAAGAAGAGAAAATCATCTTTACTATTTCTGCCCATGTTCATGAACCAGTGTTATTCAAGAAAAAGTATATCGACTCCAAGATAATTTCATGCTCTTTAATCAATATGCCACTGTATTTTCGTGAATTGAATCAATTTTAAGACGTCAAGTAATTTCATCGCAATCTTGGTATTCATTGACGTATTATCTAAAAACTGGTGAATTCACAAAAATATAATGCCATATTAATTGAAGACCATAAAAATATTCTTCGGGTGGATATACTTTTTATTCAATAAGACTGGTTCGTGAACATATAAAATAAATAGTAAAAGTGAATCTCAATATTTTTATAACCACTGTACATTCACCCCCTTCAACTCGTTGTTACTTTAGGTGATTTCACGTTCTGTCAAACTGGCGTCGTTTTTCGTCGTGTCGTTTTTCGTCGAACACCATCTCTGTGAAAAGCCCATTCAGTCAGTTTTCCTCGTCACTCAACAATAGCTCGCAACTTGCTCTCGGGCCCCGTACTCGATATCGACATCACGCACACAATGCAGCGTTTTCTTCACGTTCCCCCGCGACTCTTTCAATCACTTCACCAGAATAAGCTATCAGATTGTGTTCGTTGGTGTTCAAAGTACAACACATTTACAAGCTAGCATTGGCGGACAAAAGCGAGCACATATTCGCTGAGGTGTATAGGTAGTAGATTCACGTGTATATTGGATTTGTAGCCACCCTTGTTGAACAAATGAGTGTATGCCTGCTTTCGGGAAAGTTAATCAAACTACGTGAAAGGAAGGCTTGCTTTTCAAACTACCCCTTCCCCACCCCCACCCCCGACCCACCCCCTACCCACTCGTTCACTCATTGTAGAAAGTGTTCAATTTCGGATCTAGATTTATCGCGTAGAACCAACTTGGGTTTAGTGTGAGAGACATCTTACATCGATCTCTTCTATCAATCTTCACCGTTACGAACAAAAGAGTGGGATTTCGTTTTCATTAGTAACCGACCGTGAAAACGGTATAGTTTACATGCGCAAGAATAAGTAGAGCACATGTAATATATTAGTTTTATATATAGATGGAATTTTCCTTTACAATTAACTACTCATTTCAACATGTATTTTATCATATTCAAATGATGAAGAGTTGAGTGAAATTGAATAATTTTCAATGTATTGATGAAGACGACTATCAATAGTCTAGGTTCAAGGTGAGGGATATGGTTTTTGAACTCGAATTGGAATATATTATTCTTTACGTTTTTTTATTCAAAATAATCGCCCAATAATTAAATCGACCATTTATACCAGTTACAGTTAATTGATCTGGTTATGTTATTCGCTATTCGAAAAATGACACGATTTCACGGAGTATTTTAACATTCAAATTACCAAAACGCACTTAATAGGAAAGTAAGGAGAGAAAAATATGTTTGAAATCGATATAACTTGACCACATATTTAGAGAAAACCACTTCTACGTACAGAATCGGCAATGCCCAAATCACTACGGATGGTTTCTAGAATCTCGAGGACAACAATGTAATTATCATTTCTGAAATGGATACGAATATGTCTAGTTTTCTCTAAAATACGGTAAATAAATATCGTCACTCATTATTCATCAACATGTGTTTCCAGGGTCATAAACTTGGCGCAGATTGCAAATCAAACGTATTTTCTTCGAGGCGATCAGTCAATCATTCTACATTGAATAATTTAACACGTGAATAGACATTAATTGGTCAAAACGTGAAACTCAGTCTGGAAAACTTGACAATTATTAACCATCGTTATATTCGATGAAATTGTCGTTATTTACTCTTGAGTCTGTTCGTGCTCGCAGGTAGACCTATATGTTCCATGTCCAACTAAATACGATACTTTGCATGTTGTTTACTATAAATCATTCCGTGAACATGACTTGATTGGATGGTAATTCTGATGGATCAGACGAACGGCTTCACCTGCCGAGAGGGAGAGAGAGGGAGAGAGAGAGAGAGAGAGAGAGAGAGAGAGAGAGAGAGAGAGAGAGATGTGTGATGACTGATCGGAATATTGAGTGATGCTTTTCACCCCGGATTGTTTTTTCTGAATATTGTAATAAATAGATCGGTGTTGTCGTTATGTAACTTTCAGATACTGGAAGTAATTCCAATAGCAAAGCTTATAATGAATCTGTAATGAGGAAGTATTAATCACATTCGATGAGAATAATGGAGTTTAGGTAGAATTGATTTGACTGATGTAGATTTGACAAAATGCCTTCACTTGATTTGACTATATTTTCTGTTTATGGTTGTTCTGACCGTAAAATGTATTGTATTATTGATTACTCCATATATGTTTATATATGTCCGTTCATATGTTCTAATCTATAGATAAATATATATATAGATATATATATATATATATATATATATATATATATATATATATATATATATATATATATATATATATATATATATATATATATATATATATATATATATATATATAGGCTATATATATGTTTTCACGTAGTTCGTATGTTCGTCACACATATATATATATATATATATATATATATATATATATATATATATGTGACAACTTTCATGCGAAAAATTTTGTCAGTATAAATGGAAATTTGAATTCTACATATATTCTAAATTTTCCATCGAGGATTGTTGCAACTTCATGATCAACACTCGATTCAGAACTAAACTTTTCCCGATGACATGTTAATTACAAAAAAGAACATGGCCACACCGTTATACCCCCCCCCCCTCTCCTCCCCACCCACTTCCTCCAACCAACCAATCCAATTCAAAACGTTATTAACTTCAAAATATCCAAATGTTTTTCACTCTTTCTTAAAAATCCATTGCATAAAATTAAAACTCAGTATCTCAACTAATTTAGTGCCCATATGCCTTGATCACTATCCCATGCCATTATAAAAAGCCGAACTTCGTTTGATACAAACGTTGATAACAGTTTGAATGTTTGAATAGCGTTTCACATGAATACTGCATTGGCTATGCAGGTATGAGGAGACAATTCCTTTCAACACGCTAACAGCATTACATGTGTAATACAAAACGCACACGCTTCGTACGCCTCCTGGACTAATAATTACATGCACGGTATATGCGGCCAGTACAGCCTATACTAGACGGACATTAAAATAGCTGATATTAATTACTACAGGGACTTCTTCTTGTCACTGTGTTGTCAGCGAGGAGGTGAATAATATTAACGGGGGTCATTTAGGCTGTTTCAATTCGATGTTATGGTATTTTATTCTTGTTTTTAAATATATAGTAATGCAATACTTTTTTTTTTTTTTTCACTCTTGAGTGATAGGATTTGAATCTAGGAAATCTGAAATTCAAATAATTTTTTGTAATGTTCCTCGTTTACATAGTACATTCTGCAGTTATTTTATTTTTTTGTTTTTTATATTCATCCAATAAATGTATACATTATTACAAAGTGTTGTCAGCGAGGAGGTGAATAATATTAACGGGGGTCATTTAGGCTGAGTTTCAATTCAATTTTATGTTATTTTATTCTTGTTTCTGAATATATAGTGATGCAACACTTTTTTTTTTTAATTTTCACTCTTTAGTGATAGGATTTGGATCTAGAAAATCTGAATTCGAACCATTTTTTGTTATGTTCCTCGTTTACATAGTTTTTCCTGCAGTTATTTTATTTTGTATTTTCATCCAATAAATGTATACATTATTACAAAGACATTTTTCACTATTGAGTGTCCACAAACCCCATAGAGGGTTTACCTGTGAAATAAAGCAATATCTCTCTTCAAAGATAATACTCATCATCTTGTGCATGGATAAATAATATCTAAGTCGCATTTAACTAGCGAACTCACATCAAATAACTTCAATAAAAATAAATGTAACAACAATGAATAATACCTAAACAAATAACACGCGAGCTTTACCTTTAACTTCATGTCAATTTAACAAATGTCCGTATAAACAGTACAATCACTATATTGAAATGAGGTGTTCCACATTTCAGTCAGAAAAATAAATTTATTTCACCATTGAATTAATAATCAATACCTTAATGATAATATATGGTAAATGTCCAATCAATTTAATAATATACAACAATGGTAGAAAAAGTATGGAGTGTATGAAAATAATAGCAGAGTGATAATATATATTTGGTACTTATATCAATTTGGCGATTATATTCCAAATATTCGAAATAGAATTAATAATTTGAGAATATAAAAATAGATGCAAGAAACTCACGTAAGACAATGTCTTGTGTGTGGGCTGTCTTAAAATACAATATCATGAAAACTTTATGATTAAATCAC
The DNA here is from genome assembly GCA_907164805.1 of Brachyptera putata. Classification (NCBI taxonomy): domain Eukaryota; kingdom Metazoa; phylum Arthropoda; class Insecta; order Plecoptera; family Taeniopterygidae; genus Brachyptera; species Brachyptera putata. The sequence goes on along the minus strand of OU015468.1, from coordinate 24,418,774 downwards.
TAATTTGAGTATATATTTTCTCTTGTTTAGGAAATAAACATTCACAAATCGGACAATCAGATAGAAAAGTCAGAAAGAATATATTAACATAATATAACTCAATATGTGCCATCGTAAATATAAAACAATACAACCTATGGCCCTTACACATGAACGAACATTAACCAAAAGACACATTTTAATACCTCCATTTTGTTATAACCTTGTTCTCTTATCAACATCATAAAATTTTATAATATATTCATAAATATTTCAAATTAGTCTATACATTAAAGATATGACATTTTATTACTACATTAAAACTACATCAGTGTTAAAATATATGTTACTCGTGTCAACATATTGATACAAAAAATATGATATATCTAGCGTATTCTGGTTGTCTTGGTAAGGAATGCCAATTAACCGAGTTAAATGTCGGTTTCAGTTAAGTCTAGTGGCTAGTTAATCACCAGTGCCAGGTGTCACCCATGGAATTGTCACGATACACTATGCAGGAGCGACTGTTTTATTCAGCTATTGTAAGATGTAGAAACCGAGATCCCAGACCAATCCTTTATCCAATCAACACTGCACTATGCATATAATTCAATAAACGCACCTGCTAATAAATATACCTGCATTAGAAGTGGTCAACTTATTATTCTTGCCGTGGAGTGAAACACAAAATGGTCATTTCAAGTCCAGGTTGCAGTATTAACGAATAAACATGAATTATCGTGTTTACACATAATAAATTATATGAAGAAAAAAAACGCGAAACAATTTGTAGTGATGATTCATAATCGTGTTTTAATAACCTGTTGAAATTCTCGATTCATTTTGGATTTTTGTTCAGAACATATTTGTGTGATATGTATACATAATGTATAATGTATATAGGCCCTGTATATATATATATATATATATATATATATATATAGGCCCTATATATATATATAGGCCCTATATATATATATATACCGTACATGTAGGCCTATACATATATATCAATTCGTCATATGAATAATGGATATTTAATGACCTAATATAATATTTCCGGAAGATTTTGAGGAGAGAAAACTTATTTGTGTTTACAATATAGGCGTTCAATGAAAATGTATGTATTTAATACCGTATGTTCAGAGATTTCTTAGTCAACTATTCATCTTTAACGTCAGACAGACTTTATTCATCAATCTTCCTATGTTTGATAATCACTAAATATGTGCCATTCCCCAAACGAGCGAGTAACAATGTGAATTATTGTCCCCCTCCTCTCCCCAAACACATACACACAAAAAAGCTCATTTAACATTTCATTCAATATTCCTCTTGATATTTTGTCCTGAGGCTTCCTCAATTATTCTAACTCTAAAAGAACTCTATTCTCTGCAAATACTGTAAGAGTTTCGTTTATAAAATATCTAACAATTAAACACGGTTGTGAGATGAACGCCATTATTCCATTATCTGAAGATGAATCTTGTGCCGAAGGGAGACAAAAGCTAACGAGACTGCATGCCATGTAACACAGTCGCGAACAAGGCAACCAGGAGGCCGTGGGCGAAACTAGTGCTACATCTCCATACAACAGACCCCTCTAAGGGACATTGCATATTTATACTCAAAAGACCTGATTTACAATGTGCCTGCTTGCCTGCTTTTATACATCAACTCTTCTACAAAATTCGCGAGTAACAACGTATATACAAGATTAGATTTCGAACATTGTCTTTCGGATGATGTAAAAAAAAAATGCCGGAGGTGGTTTTTATAATAAACAAACAACATCCTAGAAAAAAAAAGAACCTTTATTCAGATGTTATGAATGTTTATCGAGTCAGTAGCTCGGAAAGCCAAGTCTTGTTATCAAAAACAAGATCTTTATGAAATATGAATAATATCATTATTTCTAGGTCGAGATAATGTTGATTGTATTATA